>JANJGK010008155.1:0-10000 GCA_039081455.1 Macrobrachium rosenbergii
AGTATATAACAAGCTGTGACGAAACTGGTCTTATAGAAAACTAATAGCTGCAAAGATAATACTACAAGCACGAGCACTCCTACTGAATAAAACAAAACTAAGTCTCCCCCGTTCTTTATCGTACAAAGAAAACGTCAATTCAAAACAGATTAAACTGTTTATCACCATCACCAACCACTTTACAAAACCCTCACCTTTTTCTTCCTTCTCTCTACTCTTCAAATAATTGAACTGCATTCGAACGAACGTTCTTTTATATTTCACTGGGAATAAAATCGGCACTCTTGCTCCTGCAGCAATAAAAGCTTGGATATCCCATGAATTTGTTCCTGAGGAATTGTTGCCCTACGGAAATATGGGTTTCACAGAAAACGGGAAATATCAGGGGGCGTTCGCTTTATTGTAATGCGTGGCGGGTGGTGGTTAAAGAGTCGTCGGCGGTATAATCACTGATGTGCTTTTTTTTTTTTTTATTGTTGTAATTATTGATATCTAAAATCTGCATAATTTTCCTCATGTTCCTATTTAATACAAAGGACGTCATGAAAGAAGTTCATGAATATATATTTACAATCTGCAAAAAATTTTTATGTTCGTACGTAAATATAAATGACACCATGAAAAAAGGTTCATGAATATATAAATATATTCATGAACTTTTTTTCAAGGCGTCGTTTGTATTTAAATAGGAACAGAAGGAAATTTTGCAGATTTTGAATATCAATTATTACACCAATAATAAGTAACAAAAAAAAAACAACATAAGGAAATTTTGAAGATTCTGAATATCGATTACACCAATAATTAGTAAAAAAAAAAATATATATATATATAAGGAAAAACTTTGAAGCTTTTGAATATCAATAACTACACCAATAATAAGTAAAAAAAAACCACATCAGTGATTATACTTACCATCTACGAAAAGAAGACATCGTGCTTACCCCATACAAATGGGAAAAAAGCACGTTAAAAGAAGACATCCCAAGTATTACCATAAGCGAACGCCTCCGATTTTCATTTCCCGTTTTCTGTGAAGCCATATTTTCGTAGAGTAACAATTCCCCCAGGGAACAAATTCATGGGATATCCAGGCTTTTATTGCTACGAGAGCGAGAGTGCGGATTTTATTCCCAATGAAATATAAAAGACCGTTTGTTCGAATGCCGTTTATTATTTGAAAGTATAGCTCGTTCTGTGTTTAGAGAAAAAGGAGAAAAAGTGGGGCTTTTGTAAAGTGGTTGGTAATGGAAATATAAACAGTTTAATCTTTCGTTTTAGCTGACGCTTTCATCAGCTGTTATTACATTGAAATGGCCGTTGATTCTTGTAGTCTTAACCGTGTTTATCTCATATCCCTAGATAAATGTTGAAATAAACATTAAGACACTGTAAATTATCTCTAGCTTGTTTAAATAACATACAGAATGGAAAACCAAAACTTAAAGATAACATGAAATACGATCAAATAAGTTCAAGATATGTGAGGTAAGATCCACAATGAAATGCATGTTACAAAATAGTGTATTAATATATATATATATATATATATATATATATATATATATATATATATATATATATATATATATATATATAATTCACAAGCTTACAGCTTTCGTCCAGCTGCTGGGTGGACTTGATCACTAAAAGTTCACGATACATAAACGAACTTTCCGTAAATTTATGGTCTTTGTGAACTGCAGACTGCTCACGACATTGAAACGTATAGTCATTAATTAGATGGTATTTGCAAACTGCAAACCGAATGAATACGATTTAACAAATGTTCTGCATAACGAGGGTGAATGTCCTGTAATCAGCAGAAGGGCAAACTATTTTAAGCAATAATATAAATATCTTATGTTCGGGTCAACAGGAATCTGTAGTACATCCTGCAGAGGAAATTGAGTTTCATGCAAGCATTAACTGATTGTTACATTCCCCAGATGTATAATTATGAACAGATTTACAAGCTCGAATGTGACATATTCGATGCAACATTCTATTTCTTGCGAAAATGAACGCGACTCGAGACCATATTTTAACGTAGAGTCACAAATCATAAAATGTATATTTTGATTGACAGTTTACAGATTAAATCGAGTTTCTTTCAAACGACGTTGATTTCATTCGATTTGCGCTGTCAATCAATTCTTGATTATTATTCGATAACTGGGCAATATCAAGAAGTCTGCTGAGTGCATAACATCAGTAAAAATATTTATTTATTCTAAAACTCACTATAATGGAAGAACAAACTTTTTTTTATAAATTTAGTATATATATTTTATATTTATCGATATGGACTCTATAAAGCAGGCAGTACTAAAATTGAAGAATTTTAGGGAACAAAATTCTTTTATGAAATATGCTGAGATCTTTCATTCATGAAAAGGCACTGAAGCCACCGATCTCATACAAGGAAACATTCACGTTCTTTCCCCTGGCTGCGTTTCACAACAATCAACTAACTACCGGGGACTTATTTCTTCGCTTGGGTCAAAAGAGGCATTTCAGTTGTATCAGCAGGTGCGTACATACACACACACACAGATATGTATATATAGATATAATCAACACACAATCACGTGTGGAACAGAAATAAATTTCTGTACATGGGAAGTTTGAAAATGTATTGGATAAATGGAATACTGTTTTTTTTATTTCAAAACTCATTCGTTCATGGAAAGCTCCATGTTTTATTTGGGTGCGTAGTATCATATTTAAAACTGCCTTAGTTACGATACATAAAAATTTACTGTAGTTATAAGGTTCACTTTTAAATAAACATCATTCTTCTTGTTACAAAATAAATTGGATTGAACGGGATGTATCTGTAACGAGAGTACACAAACACACACCCACACACACACTCGTATACATATGCATTATATATATATACATATAAATTTCTGACTCACATCAGGATCGAACCCAGGTCTTTCAATTGAAAGGCAAGGCCGCTGCCCACTAGGCCATACTTACGTCAGGATCGAACCCAGGTCTTTCAATTGAAAGGCAAGGCCGCTGCCTGACCTGGGTTCGATCCTGATGTGAGTCAGAAATTTATATGTATATATATAATGCATATGCATACGAGTGTGTGTGTGTGTGTGTTTGTGTATTCTCGTTACAGATACATCCCGTTCAATCCAATTTATTTTGTAACAAGAAGAATGATGTTTATTTAAAAGTGAACCTTATAACTACAGTAAAGTTTTATGTATCGTAACTAAGGCAATTCCAAATATGATACTACGCACCCAAATATAACATGGAACTTTCCATGAACGAATGAATTTTGAAATAAAAAAAAGAGTATTCCATTTATCCAATACATTTTCAAACTTCCCATGTACAAAAAATCTCGAGTATTAAGAGCGATTGAAATAAAGCTTAGATTCCAGCAGCAGATATGTTCGTGTGTGTGTGTGTGTGTGTGTGTGTGTGTGTGTGTGTGTGTGTGTGTGTGTGTGTGTGTGTGTGTGAAATATCAAAACTGTTTCTAAGTTGGTATCGTTTCAAAAAAAAAGGACAAAATCTTTACAATCACCCTAAGGATGATTTCCGAAAGATGTATTTTCCTTGAAAATAAATTTTCTGACCTTCAAACAGATGTGATTCTTATATCGCTGTTATAAGGAAGAATTAATTAGATCATGAGATTTAGCGTTCCTTGTCGCCGAAAAAAAAGAATATAAATTTGTCAGTAAAATATTTGATTTACTTTATCCAAAGACCCTTAATAAATTAAATATTGAACTTTTCGCTGAATAAATATTACATACTATTTTTTTTTTGAGTTGCGGTAGGTTTTTCTTTAATTCAAGGGGCGTCTTGTATGTTCTTTTATTCACGGGGGTCTTTTATTTTCTTTTATTCAGGGGGGGCGTCTTTTATTGTCTTTTATTCAATGGGGCGTCTTTTATTGTCTTTTATTCAGGGGGGAGTCTTTTATTTTCTTTTATTCAAGAGGCGTCTTTTGTTTTCTTTTATTCCGGGGGGCCTTTTATTTTCTTTTATTCAGGGGGGCGTCCTTTTATTTTCTTTTATTCATGGGGTGTCTTATTTTCTTTTATTCAGGGGGGGCGTCTTTTACTTTCTTTTATTCAGGGGGCGTCTTTTATTTTCCTTTATTCAGGGGGGCGCCTTGTATTTCTTTTATTCAGGGGACGTCTTTTATTTCCTTTTATTCAGGGGGACGTCTTTCATTTTCTTTTATTACGGGGGCCTTTTATTTTCTTTTATTCAGGGGGATTTTCTTTTATTCAGGGAAGCGTCTTTTATTTTCTTTTATTCAGGGGGCGTCTTTAATTTTCTTTTATTAAGGGGGACGTCTTATATTTTCTTTTATTCTGGGGAGCGTCTTTTATTAAAGACAAAATATTAATGCTTCATTATAGTTAAAATCAGACTCTTAATTACATTTCAGTACCTAAAAATATTCAAGAACTTCTAATCAATATATTTTTTTAAATTTATCCAAATGAGTTCCACGGAAAGCTGAGTAATTCAAACCTCAAAATATATATATATATGCATTTCAAAAATAAACTTCACTCGTAATCTCATATTTCAATCATCCTAGAAAAAAAATATTATTTTTTTCACTGACATATGATTTTAAAAAAATCGAGATTAATTAATTCTCTCATTAAAATTGAACAGATGGCGGGTTCATCAGGACAAGTGACGAGAGGAGAAGATCTTGAGGAGATGGAAAGGAAGTGATGAAAGGTTTACATCAATACATACATACATACATGCATACAAACTAGCACACGTACATACTACACGCATATATATATATATATATATATATATATATATATATATATATATATATATATAATATATATATATATACGTACATAAAGACATACATACAATCAAAATTTATGTAATGCTTCCGTATGTAACCAAAAAGTTTAACACAGCACAAATACATTTGACTGAGGTGATGAAAGATGTATATCAATATCTATACATACATACATACATACATACATACAAACACACGCACATACTACATGCATATATACACACGTACATAAAGACACACATACAATCAAAATTTTTATAAATGCTTCCATGTGTAACCAAAAAGCTTAACGCAGCACAAATACATTTGACTGAAGTTATGAAAGATGTATATCAATACATACATGCATACATACATACATACAGACACACGCACATACTACATGCATGTATGCACACGTACATAAAGACATACATACAATCAAAATTTACATAAATGCTTCCATGTATAACCAAAAAGTTTAACACGGCACAAATACATTTGACTGGAGTGATGAATACATGCATACATACAAACACACGTACATAAAGGCATACATACAATCAAAATTTATATAAATGTTTCCATGTGTAACCAAAAAGTTTAACACAGCACAAATACATTCGACTGTTTTCAGGAGAGATATAAAACCAAAATGTTGACTTATTTTTTGGATAGCTGATATTTTGCCATTCAGTTTTCTGTAAAAGAAAATTATTGTGCCGGCTTTGTCTGTCCGTCCGCACTTTTTCTGTTCGCCCTCAGATCTTAAAAACTACTGAGACTAGAGGGCCGCGAATTGATATGTTGATCATCCACCCTCCAATCATCAAACATACCAAATTGCAGCCCTCTAGCCTCAGTAGTTTTTATTTTATCCAAGGTTAAAGTTAGCCATAATCGTGCTTCTGGCAACGATATAGGCCAGGCTACCACCGGACCCTGGTTAAAATTTCATGGGCCGCGGTTCATACAGCATTATACCGAGACCACCGAAAGATAGATCTATTTTCGGTGCCTTTGATTATACGCTGCACAGAAAACTCCGATTGCGCCGAAGAAACTTCGGCGCATTTTTTACTTGTTTTATTCTGCAGTTAATTTGGTATTTCAACCATTTATAAAGCTGACTCTGTCATTACGACAGCCGGTCAGTTTGGACTATTCCTCTGAAGGAACTGAAGTGCTCCTTCTCCTTAACTCAACCGCCCCCCCCCCAGAAAAAAAGGCTTAAAAACATTTCATAGGGTATGGAAATTGTTGGTTTATTACGCGCTTAAAGCAATCGCAATGCGTATTCTCCTGTACTAGATGAAAGAATGCTGCTGTTGGTAAACAACTTGGAACAAAATTCAGTCGAGATTGAAGATGCGAAAAAAATCTCTCTCTCTCTCTCTCTCTCTCAAACCTTCTAACTTAATACACAATTTCTCTCTCTCTCTCTCTCTCTCTCTCTCTCTCTCTCTCTTTAGCATACTCAGTACATAATTTCTTACTCGCTTTCTGAAGCCTTATAAATTCTCTCTCTCTCTCTCTCTCTACGGAAACACTCCTTCTATTTTTATGGTTTAACTATCTCTCTCTCTTTCAAACCTAAATACATAATTTCTCTCTCTCTCTCTCTCTCTCTCTCTCTCTCTCTCTCTCTCTCTCTCTCTCTCTCTCTCTCTCTAGCATACTCGGTACATAATTCCTCACTCACTCTCTGAAACCTTATAAGTTCTCTCTCTCTCTCTCTCTGGAAACACTCCTGTTATTTTTATGGTTTAATTCTCTCTCTCTCTCTCTAAAGCCTTCTAAGTACATAATTTCTCTCTCTCTCTCTCTCTCTCTAGCATACTCAGTACACAATCCCTCACTCACTCTCTGAAGCGTTACAAATTCTCTCTCTATCTCTCTGTCTCTACGGTAACACTCCTGTTATTTTTATGGTTTAATTCTCTCTCTCTCTCTCTCTCTCTCTTTCTCTCTCTCTCTCTCTCTCTCTCTCTCTCTCTCTCTCTCTCTCTCTCTCTCTCTCTCTCTCTCGCAATCTTTCCATCACCACCTTCCACCTACATCTTCGTTAATCTTTCGAGTTCCCACTCATCGCTCACTCCCCTTCTCATATCTTCGGAAGCAGTTCCCTGTTATCTTTCCAAGTCTCCTTCCTTACTTATATTCATTCTTCCTCTATTGCATTTCAAGCTATCTTACGTCTCTTCCAGTTTTGATTTCACCATGGAAAGAGTAAGAGATAGCTTAGCTTATTTACGTTGCGCGCCCTGAAAAATCTCAGTAATATCTACGCTTCCGTATCTTAGAATATCTAACAAAATCTTTTAATTTGTTTCTCCTTTCTGAACCCTTCTTCTCTACAATGTATAACGATCATTTTTTTCTCCCTTTATAAGAATAACATTGTTCCTCCGTTCTTCGTTATCTGGAAACCAGATTTTGTTATTTTTCGTTCTATCTCTCTCTCTCTCTCTCTCTCCTTCTGTTATTTTTCATGGTTTAAATCTCTATATCTACCTCTCTCTCTCTCTCTCTCTCTCTCTCTCTCTCTCTCTCTCTCTCTCTCTCTCCTGTTTCCCCATTAAAATCACTGGTTACACTGTGTTACAATATTCTAGATCCTTTAATTAGTGTCCATAATTTGCTCTTAAGTATATGTTAGTTTAACCAGACCACTGAGCTGATTAACAGCTCTCCTAGGGCTGGCCCGAAGGATTAGATTTATTTTTACGTGGCTAAGAACCAGTTGGTTACCTAGCAACGGGACCTACAGCTTACTGTGGAATCCGAACCACATTATAGCGAGAAATTAATTTCTATCACCAGAAACAAATTCCTCTTGTTCTTCACTGGCCGGTCGGAGATTCGAACTCGCGACCAACAGTGGTAGCTGAGAACGGAACCCGCTCACCCAGCGAGGAACTGAATTTGCTCTTACCTCACTATTGCACTAACCATATTACTTCATTATCATTACAATCATCACCATCATCATCATCATCTTCTTCATCACTGCGACGCAAAGGACCTTTGTGAAATTCCGCCACTTAAGTCTTTCCTGCGCTTTCACTTCCACAAATCTCCACTAACCTCCAGTCTCCATTAAAAGAGACCTCGGCAAGTATGTCTGAGTCATGTATTCCTGCTAGGTACATACGTACATACGCACACACACACCCACACACAAACAAACACACATACATACATATATGTATACATATATATAAATAAATAAATATATATATATATATATATATATTACATATACACATAATATATATATATATATATATATATATATATATATATATATATAAAGAGAGAGAGAGCGATAAAGAGAGAGATAAGATTAGCCGCTTTAATACTACATATCTCGTTCCTTGCATTAGTATTTTTCCTAATTGCCTGCTCATTCGCCGAGCCGTAATTAAGAAAATTAACGAAATTACATAAAACCCATACTGCTTTACACTGTAATTACAATAAAATTAAACCCCAATAATCATAACTTTGTTTAACTGTATTAACTACAACAAACAATTTTATAAGCCGACCCAAAAAGTCACTAAAAATATAATGAACATTTCAAAAAGTAAGAAGTAACTACAAAAACTTTCTGAAAAGAGAATAATCACTGGAAAACCGTAAATGCAAAAGAATCTTAAAAGAAGTAAAAATGCACCGAAGTTTCTTCGGCGCAGTCGAGTTTTCTGCACAGCCGCTACAGCGTATAATCAAGGCCAGCAAAAATAGATCTCGGTTTAATGCTGTATGAGCCGCGGCCCATGAAACATTAACCACGGCCCGGTGGTGGCCTATCCTAATATCGTTGCTAGAAGCAAGGTTACGGCTAACTTTAACTTTAAATAAAAGTAAAACTGCTGAGGCTAGAGGGCTGCAACTTGGTATGTTTGATGACTGGACGGTGGATGATCAACATACCAATTTGCAGCCATCTAGCCTCAGCAGTTTATAGGATCTGAGAGCGGACAGAAAAAGTGCGGACAGAAAAGTGTGGACAGAATAAAGTGCGGACGGACAGACAAAGCCGGCACGACAGTTTTCTTTTACAGAAAACTAATATAAACGATCAAATTAAATCGAATCCCTTTAAAATACAAGCTACAAAACAAAACCGTGCAATTTACGACCGTGCTATTGCAAAGTCTTTATTAAAGTCGTCGTTCATTTTGTAAAATATTAAATGCATATCTTAGAACAGAGGTAAAATGAAATTGCAAAAATGTAATTGCATATCTTAGAACGGACGTAATAAGTAATTGCATATCTTAGAACAGAGGTAAAAATGTAATCGCATATCTTAGAACAGAGAAGAGATATAAGATTAACATTTTCCAATCCTTCTGCCAAATACCTTTTATAATATCAAGTTCTTTCACATCTTACAAATCTAAGCATATACGATCTACGATGCTCCAGTGACCTTCAAAAAATCAACCTGGAATGTAAGTTCTCATTATTAACCTAATTCAATAAGCCATCAACTTGGGTTTATAGGTTTATAAAAGAAAATAGCTCAGGCTAATGTGGAGTTATGTACCAACGCTCATTTACTTGTGAAGCAAGTTTCTTTAGAGAAATTATAATTTTTACCTTTAGAATATGAGGTAAAGTAATTAATTTACTTATGAATTTTGTAGAGGTAAACTTATCATTTTGAAATTCGTGAAAGAGAACAGCTAATTAGACTTTTAAATTAATTTAGTTCCCTGACGTCTATTAGTCTGCAATGATTATTTCACATCATCGGCAATACAAAAAAAAGTAAAAAGTGGGCCGTAGCTTCTTTGGCGCAATCGAGTTTTCTGTACAGCGTATAATCAAGGACCCCGAAAATAGATCTATCTTTCGGTGGTCTCGGTGTAATGCTGCATGAGCCGCGACCCACAAAACTTTAACCACAGCCCGGTGGTGGCCTGTCCTACATCTTTGCCAGACGCACGATTATGGCTAACTTTAACCTTAAATAAAATAAAAAATACTGAGGCTAGAGGGCTGCAATTTGGTATGTTTGATGATTGGAGGGTGGACGATCAACATATCAATTTGCAACCCTCTAGCATCAATAGTTTTTAAGATCTGAGGGCGGCAAGAAAAAGTGCGGACAGAAAAAAGTGCGGATAGAAAAAGTGCGGACGGACAGACAAAGCCGGCACAATAGTTTTCTTTTCAGAAAAC
>JANJGK010008155.1:15000-27868 GCA_039081455.1 Macrobrachium rosenbergii
TGTTTATGATAACATATCAATGATGTGGCAGAAACTTTCTCAAATAAAAAAAAAAAAACAAATTCAGGCTTCCACCATACAAACGGGAAAAATTAAACTGAAATTGACTTTCTGGAAAAATAAAATATGGGGAAAAGGATAAAATGAAGACACAGTTCGCCACCACAAAAGAAATAAAGGAAAGAGGGGGAGGGAGAGGGAGGCACATAAAAGCAACAGAAGAGAATGAAAGAAAGCGTGAAATAAAAGAGAATGGAAGTGTCCTCTGCGGCCAACTGTTACCAAGAGCTCCTAGCTCCCTACCCCCACCCCTCCCCCCAAGACCCATCCCCACCCACAGAAGGCCTCCCACTCCCCCTTCCCCTCCTCCCTAAGACGCATCCCCACCCACAGGAGGCCTCCCCCTCCCCTTCCCCCGACCCCCACCAACACCAAGGACACCACGCCACCAACTGGGTGGTATTTATCCTGTCGATTTGGTCCTACAACGAAGAGAAATTTCTGTCTGGATACATGGCTTTCCTTAGTTGAGGAACAAAGATGCGTTTGTTTGTTTGTTTGTTTATTTGTTTCCTTTTGCTTTTGGGAGCTGTAATTTCTTGTAAGACTTGCTTATTGGGTGTACTATGTGGTGTACAGCCAAGTGTCCACAGCCACCCTCACATCCATCCCTAAACACACAATATATATATAAAATATATATATATATATATATATATATATATATATATATATATATATATATATATATATATATATATATATATATGTATATATGACATACATTATATATATATATATATATATATATATATATTTATGTATATATAGACATATACATTTATATATGACACTGTCGTCTTTGTACTTTGTTATCAGAACACTATTTTGCTAGAACTTCATAATACTGTGCCGACTTTCCAGCACGAGAACCAAAGCCGAAATTCTAAGACAGATCGAAAGTAAAAAAAAAAAAAAAAAAAAAAAAAAAAGTTATTAAGGAAATTAACAACATAACCCCACTCACTGGTTCGGAAAGTATTGTAGGAAACGTACTGGACATGAAACTAAAAGTTATGTCTGTTGCTTTCAAAGGGTCCAAGTCCTAATAATACTGACAGTGAAGTGAATGGCCAGGGCCTACAGATTTTAGAAGCCTGAACCTTAGGCACAGTGATTTTTAGATTAATTAAAAAACTTACTGGTTTAGGAAGTCAAAATTCTACGCATGCTGATATTAAAGACAAAATGTCCGTGATTTAGGCAGTACCAAAAGCCTTTTGAGTTTCAAGTCAAGCGATTTAACTGACTTTATCTAAATCTGCAGGAATTAAGAGGTTAAAAAAATTATATATATATATATATATATATATATATATATATATATATATATATATATATATATATATATATATATATTGGAACCACACTCTTTCATGACCTGTTATGTTGATAACCGTACAAATATATATATATATATATATATATATATATATATATATATATATATATATATATATATATATATATATATATATATATATATATATATATATATATATATATATATATAAGAAATAATTGCAGAGCTATACGTAAGATATTTTCTGAGTATCTAAACTAATATTTTTTTTGGAGGGCGAAGGATTAAATTCTATGTTGATGCAACTGGCTTCTCAAAATTCGTTACCGTGCAAACACAGGAATCGAATTATTCGTTCTTTTCCTTTCCCTTCATTTTCTCTTTATTACTGCATATTTTAGAAATTTCACTACAAATTGGAATCATCCCTATGAAATTATCTTGTCTATGAAATAAAAAACACTATCAACAAGCCTCATTATTGGTAATTCAACGTAATAAGATCATATTCTGTCAGGACACTGAGAACATAAAATAAAAAAGAAAAATATGAGAAAATAAAAGTAAAAACTGAAAAAAATAAAACATATATGATCGAATATGTCATTTAGATCAACAGACGTCACTATCTCTAGATTGCCAAAGTTCTCACCCTGAAATATAGAAAAAAAAATCTTCAGTTAAAAAAGAAACAGAAAAAAAAACTCAATTTGGAACGAACTCTTGGTGATAACGATGCTGAACCGACACTTTTCTCGCCGACGAAATCTATCAAGCACTTAAAATGATTTCCTCTGCACTTTTTCCTCTCATTATTTCCGCGTTTAGTGTCTATCTTTTACCTCTATATTTCTTGTAAACATTGATCACTCGCATTATACTGTATTGCACAATCTCACGACAATGTAATCTGAAAAATATATTGTAATTCAAGAGTATGTGAAGATTCAACATACAACTTTTAAAGAATATTATACATAGTTTATTATTATCATTTTAATTATTATTATCGCCGTTATCATCATTATCAGTAATATTATCATTATCACTAATCAAGGGAGTAAAACATTAACATGAACCAATCCTAAGAAGAAATCTACTTGTAATGGTCAAATGTAAAAGCAAGAAAACCAAATGAAATGAATACATGAGAAAACGAGTAAATATTGCGCCGAAGTTTCTTCGGCGCAATCGAGTTTTCTGTACAGCCGCAACAGCGTATAATCAAGGCCACCGAAAATAGATCTGTCTTTCGGTGGTCTCGATACAATGCTGTATGAGCCGCGGCCCATGAAACTTTAACAATGGTCCGGTGGTGGCCTCTCCTCTATAGTTGCCAGAAGCACGATTATGGTTAACTTTAACCTTAAATAAAATAAAAACTACTGAGGCTACAGGGCTGCAATTTGGTATGTTTGACGATTGGAGGGTGGGTGATCAACATCCCAATTTGCAGCCCTCTAGGTGGGTGATCAACATGCCAATTTGCAGCCCTCTAGCCTCAGTATCTTTCAAGATCTGAAGGGCTGACTAAAAAGGTGCGGACAGAAAAAAGTGCGGACGGGCAGACAAAGACGGCACAATAGTTTTCTTTTACAGAAAACTAAAAAAAAAAAGATATTTCTACCATGAAACAATTGTACCAACACATAAACAACAATATATATGTCAAAATGACTGAGACAATTGCACAGGATGCTTTAAAGCAATATATCACAGCTGTTCATCAGCTACCTATAGCAGGCTTTTCTTGATTCACATCTAAGGAAATAACAGATTTCTTCTGATAGCAGTCTCTGGCAAGGTGGTTGGTTACCTGTGTAGAGCACGGATACTGAAGCTCGGAAGTACGAGTAGCAGGCACTACCTCAGTGCAAGTGGCGCAGTCTAATTCGTGTGGCAGAGACACTAACGGCGACGAGGAGGAAGTTCCTTTATATTATACTGTATATGACTTTATATTATATCTTCCAGAAATTACCATTTCTCGGGGATGAGGTTAACTACCATTTGGGGGCAAATCTATCTAAAAATGGCCAGAGTTCCCTGGGAGTTACATGCAGCCAAAAGGAACCTGCTACTGCTCATTATTTAACAAAACCTGTTGAAGAAGAGGACAACGGATGGAATATTTCATACATATATATATATACATATGCATACAAGTATACATACATATATATATGTATATAATATATATATATATTATATATATCATATATATTATATACATACATACATACATACATATACACACACACATATACATCATAAAACAAATACAACACAATTCAATTTCCTAGCAAAATAATAGCACCCTCCAGCCTGAATGAGAGAGAACTTGGAACCCAGAGGCAACGACGGCTTTACACTTCTAACCTCTCAGGACGAAATCAACAGATGAGAGAGTCGGCCGATGGTGGGGGGAGGAGGAGGAGGAGGAGGAGGAGGAGGAGGAGGAGGAGGAGGTCAATTGGTAACAGCCGGTCGCAATAAACATTGGTCGCGCACTTTCCTTACTTTCCCTAGACTCCTTTTCTCCGAGCCTTTATTCACTATTTCTCTCAAAGTTTCTTCTTCCTCTTCTTCTTCTTCTTCTTCTTCTTCTTCTTCTTCTTCTTCTTCTTCTCCTTTTTGTTTGTGTTCGTGCGTGCGTGATAGATATAATTGCGTTATGTATATATATATATATATATATATATATATATACAGTATATATATATATATATATATATATATATATATATATATATATATATATATATTTTTTTTTTTTTTTGTTAAATTACTTTCCGATTGTAACTGTTATCCTTCTTAATATTGGACGAAGAGAGAGAGAGAGAGAGAGGAAAATGTCAAAGTCAGTCTCATACCATCAAATGGCGTTGGGGTCATGTCTGGTACAAAGACATACGTACTAAACCTTTTTCCCTCCCCCACCTCCTCTCCACACTAAACCCCACCCCGTGCCCCCATACAAATAGATCAAGTAACACGGAAACGGGAATCGAACTCCATACCCCGCAAAATACTAGCTCAAGCGTTCTATCAATAAGCTACTTTATAACATCAACTGAAAAAATATTGAGGAAAAAGCAAATGCAAAATTGAAAGCATTAACGAACTTCTCTACATCAGAAAAAAACAGAGGGATGTCAACGTTAAGTCACCATAAAAAAATATTACATCACATTCTTGACATTAAGATGTTCATATGATGGATTCTAGATTCGAACTGTTCCAATAATGATTTAAGTTCTGTAGAGAGTGGCATACGACATAGAAGCTAAAGTTTAATTACCGCTCTAGTGACGTAACGATGTTCTTAAAACTGTCATTCAAATATGCAGTTAATACTTTTTAGGAAGATATTCCTGAAAGATTTGAACAAAAGTCCCTAAATAATAAAAATAAAATTCTTCTCCAATAAAAATAGTTTATGGAATTTACATAATTTTCTCAATAGTTCTTCGCACAGGGAGACAAAGATATCCTTATAAAAACAAAACGTAAGAAAGGGACACTGTTACACAATTCCCCCTTTCTGTAAATTTACATTAAATAACGCGTACGAGCTTTCAGCTTTCGTAAATATTCATTACAAACCAATTACGGCAAATTTTATGACAAATTTAAGGCTCTCATTAACGCATTATGGTAAACTTTTTAATGAGGTTTAATCAGATAATATACAAATGTTTTCACTCTCGTAACTTAATGAAGATAATTAGATTCGTACGAGTCTCATCTGTTTAACAAATATAAAATTCACGCTCATAATATCAAAGTCATATTCTCTGTAAAAGAGATTGAGTTACTCATTTCCGATGAATGAATGAATATGTTTCATGCAGAATGTAACTGAAAATAGGTAAATAGAATGAACAGGATGTAAGTAGAGAAAGATATTAAAATAAATGTTCACAGAAAGGACAGTGACCGTGTTGCAACATGATTATTCTGCAAATCACGCAAAATGGTTTACTATTTAGAACAACTTTAAAAAATAGGCCAGGTAAACTAATCAATGTATGCAAAGCCTATGATTTTTGTAAGATATGTGATAAAGTCATTCGAAAGGGAGAGAATTGAAGATCTCAAACCGCCCCCCCCCCCAACCAAAAAAAAAAAAAAAAAAAAACAATCAAATGAACAATTTGGCAAATATGTAAGTTTAACTTCCTCCTCAAGATTAGAGAGAAAATAATAAACATCAAATGACAAATTCATTCATTAATCAATTCTTTTCATCTTTTTTACTTCAAAATTGCTTGAGATTCTTTTACAAAATACCTTGCGTTCACCTTATGTTTGTGTCTTATTTTGATTTCATTCTATTTGCTTTTCCGGCAGACTTTATCCTATTTTAATATTCTAAAATACATCAATATAAACACGAGCACATTCGAAGTCCTTCTTATCCAAAAACGATATTCACCCGAGTCGCTTTCATTTCCTGGACAGTGTTCCAGGCCCCTGGCGTTCCTGGTCCCTGGACAGGACTTTGGCGTCCCAGGCCCTGGGAGTTCCAGCCCTTAGCGTCCCAGGCCCTGGGAGTTCCAGGCCCCTGGCGTTCCAATCCCCTGGCGTTCCAGGCCCTGGAGTACCGCGCCCTGGCGTACCGGGCCTCAGGAGTTCCAAGCCCCTGGCCTTCCAGACCCATGGCGTTCCAGGCCCTCGTCGTTCCAACCCCCTGGCGTTCCAGGACCCGGGACTTCCCGACTCTGGGAGAACCCCATCCGATCGATTTCCAGTCCGGATTCATTTCCATTTGCAGTGACGTTTGTTGTTTACCTTTATCTCCATTGATGCCGGAATCTATTTCACTAAATCACCTGATTTCCGGGAGATTGCAAGGTGAGGTGCGAGAGAGGAGGGCGGTAGAGGCGCTGGAAATGGTGGCGTTCCAGCATATTTGCATAACAGTTAGATTTATGGGTTGTTTCTTTAATTATAATACTGTAGATATACATAAACTACAGCGACGTCGTTACTGTTCAACTGACTCTGAAATGACTCGAGCCCCATTTTTCCAATTAAATAGATTTAAAAGGTCAATGACCCTCTTCAGAAAAGTAAGGTCGCCCTGGTGATAATCATAAAATTACAAATAGGATTAAATCGTAAAATTATTACTGCCGTTGTCACTGTGATTTACATTATGTGAAAATACTGAAACAAAGATACGAAAAATAATCCTTCAAAATAAATTGCAAATGCAGCTTTATTATAATCGCATAACACTGATTTAGTTATTTAGTCATAAAACATAGATTACGTTTTTCAGCAGCATAAAATGGATCAAGTTATTCAACTCTGAAATAATGCAAAAATCCGACCATACAATAAAGTGCCGCTTACTAACCAAAATTTCGTTAATAATCATCTTTAAGTACTGCTTATACTTAAATCTTCTATTTTCCAACTTATCAAATCTAAAAACCGAACGCCCATAATTATATCCAAAAATAGCTCCTTGCGTTACTTATTAAACAGTCCCACAAATTGCATCCTGGTAAATGCTTTAACATGATGCAAATATAAAATCCATATAATGCCAATAATTTGACCTTCTGGTTTCCGGGGTCGAATTTCGAAACGTCCCGCTATTTGCTAAACTAAAGCTCTCTTGAAACTTCAAAAGTGCCATTAAATGAACCTCGAAAATAAGGTGAAATTTATCGACTCCCGGGAACTTCAACACGTAAGAGCCAATTATCGGCCCTTAGAGAATACAGAGTATATTGAGAAGTTGTCAGGCCAGTGCCGATCTGTCAGGAATACAAAAATTGAAGAGAAGAGAATTTTCGCAAATGTTCAAGAAATATACTCTGTGAATTTGCACTTGCATATTATTACTATAATAAATGCCAGCGTTTTCATTTGGAGTTTGGGACCAAGAAAACAGGTCATATATATATATATATATATATATATATATATATATATATATATATATATATATATATATATATATATATATATATATATATATATACACACACACACTTTTTCAATAGCAGTCTGAGACGAAGAAAAAGGACAATTTTTACCATTATCTAATATTACACCTAGATTTCATGAAGCACTGAACTTGAACAAACGATGTGCGTAATTTACTTACTGTATTTGATTAAGTACAATGCACAAAATCAGAATAATTTATTTACTAAGCACTGGTACACCTGTCATAACAGCTTGTGAACACGTGCACACTTTGCAAAAATGCTGAATAGGAGATATCTGCCACTGTAAACAATCATAATGTTGTCTTGGAGGATACAATAAAACCCTTTCTCCTTAAAAATGAACTTTTAAAAATCTCAAGGTTTACGCGGATACTCTGCCCTAAAATGGAAGACTGCATTATCTGCAAAAATACAAAAGTGAGAAAAATGGTAGATCTGCAGTTTTCCCTTGCCTTACTACTGACTTTGCAGATACTGCGAATGGGACCCCCTAAATAAAGCACTGAAGATTCATTCTGAAAAACTGCAGTAATTTGTGTATTACCGTTTCACGAGTCCAATAGTGGCGTATCTCAATTTCGAAAATTTTGCAGATACTGCAGTTTTCCATTTTAGGGCAGTGCTGTCCTCACCGCCAGAAGGAACACTTCAAGAAATAAAGGACTGTATTTTTGGCTTCGTTACAAAATCAACGACAGAGAACCTGGCAGTAGTAAACGTCATTATTCGCTGTATATTTCTATTATATTTTTAGATCGCTCTCTGTCTCTCTCAATTCCCATTTTCCTATTATCGTTATATCTCTCTCTCCTCTTCTCTTTTACACTTTCGTTATGCATTTACGTCAATTCTAGTATATCATTTCTCTGTTAAATGAGCAGTTTTCTTTAACTGATGCTATTTTGTTCCAATAGTTTTACGTTATAATTTTTACGAGATTACGCGGTAGTTAAAATATGGTGATGGATATATCTTTGCTGGACAACAAAAATGTTAAAAACTACAATATTTTGATGTATGGTACATAAAATGCATAAATTCTCTCTCTCTCTCTCTCTCTCTCAGTCATGGCTGCGGTGAAAATAATACCTACCTTTTTACAATGGTCTCCCCACAGTGAAAATAAACAAATAAAAAAAATAAATATATAAATAAACAAGAAGACTTCCGACGGCCATTCACAGTAAACATTCCTCTGACTGCTGGACAACATATCCCCAGAAACCATCCCCCTAACCCCCCGGCCGACCAAGAGAGATCGATCCCCGGCTCCGAATTCATTTCCATTTGCAACGCCGTTTGTTTGCCTTAGCCTCCTCCTCCATTGATGCCGGAATCTGCTGGAGTGAATCATTTGGTTTCACCGAGATTATAAGATGAGAGACCAAGCCCGGGATCAAGCTGCTGGGGGGGAAAGAGGAGGAGGAGGAGGAGGAGGAGGAGGAGGAGGAGGAGGAGGAGGAGGAGGAGGAGGAGGAGGAGGAGGAGGAGGAGGAGGAGGAGGAGGAGAAAGGGGGGCCTGGACTGGTGCCACTTCGACACCCAAGTGCCAGGCTGACGAATGGATGGTCCGGTTGAATTTGGAAATGACTGATAGGGGGATGAGTTGGGGGGGGGGGGCTGTTTTATTAACGCAATCTAGCGCCGCAACGACTGTGGTCATTTATGGCCAAATTTACTTTGTAATTAGCTGATAAATAATGAAGTGAAAATTACAAACTAAAATAATTGTCAATATTTACTGTAGCTAAGTGTTAGATGAATTTCGTTTTCCTAAAGAAAACAGATATAATAGAAAATAAGAAAAAAGAACTGATAAAAATGAAATAAAACATTTTACTTCAACATACAAGAGAAACGAAATATTCTTCTTTAGTAAAGACAATTACAAACAGCAGCATGAAGAAAGAGAGGAATGGAAACGAAAAAGACGCAAGGAACGACACGGAATTTACAGGAGCAATCAATATAAGAAATGATACAAAACGGAAATAAAATTGATTAAAGCCCGACCCATTTGCAGTGTTTTAATTCGAGAGGACCCAAGGGACAGGTAACCTGTAGCCAATTGGGTCATACCTGACGATAAAATAGCATGGAGAAAGAAATTGTGCGCGCGCGCGCGATATATATATATATATATATATATATATATATATATATATATATATATATATATATATATATATATATATATATATGTGTGTGTGTGTGTGTGTGTGTGTGTGTGTGTGTGTATAGATATGCACAGATGTATAAGCATGCATATATATATATATATATATATATATATATATATATATATATATATATATATATATATGTGTGTGTGTGTGTGTGTGTGCACAGTATATGCAATATGTGTAATATAAGCATAGATATATAAATATGTATTACATACACTATATATATATATATATATATATATATATATATATATATATATATATATATATATATATCTCCAAAGGTAAAATGATTGAGAATTAACGTGCCTTCTCTATATTATCTTTCTGCCATTTCAAAAAACTAACGAACTATTTATTAAAAGGCAATCACACCATTCCAGAGCATGTGAGTTTCTCACAACATAAAAACAAAAGATTCAAATTCACGTTACAAAACTTTGTTGTATTAAACTTGTCGTTATAAAAGAGTTGGGATTATGGCAAATTATACTAGGTGTGATATCTGTAATAAATTAATTTCACATGAAAAGAACGTACCAGATAATCAGTATGGCTACTGACGTCATAATCTACCACCCCCAGATAGAATAATGAGGAAATTGATTACAGTTACATTTTATTGACCTACAGACAACCGCAAAGCTTTAAAAAATAAAAAATGGTAAAAAAAAATACAAAAATCTAACACAATAATTAAATGATGCTCTACATCATATAGAGATCCCCCCCCCTCCACTCATTTCATAACTCTCTCTCTCTCTCTCTCTCTCTCTCTCTCTCTCTCTCTCTCTCTCTGTGTCAAAACCCACATCAACTGTCTTGTCCACCTATACGCTATGACTATCCCTTGGTAAAAATGTACTTGTGATAAGTCATTCTTATTACAGAACAGAAATCACTAATACACATTAATGCTTAATATTTCCCAAATCTCTCTCTCTCTCTCTCTTCATACCCACATTAACTCACCAACCTGTGCTATTATGAGTTCCTCATTGGACGGGTGGTATCGTTCTCAGCTAGCACTCTGCTGGTCCCGCGTTCGATTCTCCGACCGGCCAGTGAAGAATCAGAGGAATTTATTCCTGGTGATAGAAATTCATTTCACGTTATAATGTGGTTCGGATTCCACAATAAGCTGTAGGTCCCGTTGCTAGGAAACCAATTGGTTCTTAGCCATGTAAAATAAAACTAATCCTTCGGGCCAGCCCTAGGAGAGCTGTTAATCAGCTCACTGGTCTGGTTAAACTAAAGTATGCTTTTGTGCTATTATGATCACTTGGTGAAAATGTACTTACACTAATTCATTCCTATTACAGAACAGACAATCACTAATACATATTAATCTTTAATGTTTCCAAAAGGGAATTCTTTCCAAAACACTTCACTAATTATATACAAACACATACATTTACGCATTAATGTTTAACACCTCCAAAAGTGAATTCTTTCAAAAACACTTGAATAATTATATAGGAACAAATACATTTACACATTAATGTTTAACACTTCCAAAAGTTAATTCTTTCGAAAACGCTTAACTAATTATATAAAAATGCACGCATTTACACATTAATGTTTAACATTTTCGGAAGAGAATTCTTTCAAAAACACTTTAATAATTGTATAACAACAAATAGTTACACATTAATGTTTAACACTCCCAAAAGTGAATTCTTTCAAAAAGACTAACTACTAATTTATAATTAGTAGATAATGTTTTTGAAAGAATTCACTTTAGGAGAAATTAAACACTAAATCGCAGATGTATTCGAGTGATTTTGAAAGAATTCACTTTTGGAAGTGTTAAACATTATTGTGTAAATGTATTAATTCTTATGATTATTCAAGTGTTTTTGAAAGAATTCACTTCTGAAAGTGTTAAACATTAATGTGTGAATGTATTCATTCTTATATAATTATTTTCAAGTGTTTCGGAAAGAATTAACTTTTGGAAATATTATACACTAACGCGTAAATGTATTTGTTCCTACATATTCAGCTGAATGGTTTTGAAAGACTTCCCTTTTGGAAAGAATTCCCTATAGATTAACAAATACATTGATTTCTGGCAACAATAATAATAATTCTGCCCGAAACAGAAAACGAATTAATCACTTTCCGCGAGTGAATACACAGCATTCTGACAGAACCAGCAATTTTCCTACAAAGAAAAAGGGAAAATTGTTTTCTCGGGAATAAGAAAATGGTTTTCCCGGGGATAAGAAAACTCATTCTTCGCCCGAGAACCAAATCAACAGGAAAATGTTACCCAGTGGGGGGCAACTTGTAACACTTGGCCGCAGTGGACACCTAAAACACTTGTCGATCGCACTTTCTTTTTCCTTCCTTTCTTTTTTTCTTTTACCTTTTACCCCCTTCCAGTGTTCTCTCTCTCTCTCTCTCTCTCTCTCTTGAGTTCGGCATATACACATATTACACACTTTTTTATTACTGAGTAGGAATATAAGCCAATAAACATATGTATAGAAAGTTGATCTTTTAAAGCAAATAAGACTAATCTAATCTTGAACTGCAGTTAATAAATACACTAATATATATATACATTATATATATATATATATATATATATATATATATATATATATATATATATATATATATATATATATATACATATATTACATATATAATATATATATATAATACATATATCTACATATAATATATATATAATAAATAAATAAATATATATATTTATATATATATATATATATATATATATATATATATATATATATATATAAATATATATATATATATATATATATATATATATATATATATATATATATATTATATATATATACATATTTATATATATAAAACTGGACGTTTCAGTAGCAAACCGACGAGAGAAATGGCACCCAGCAGAGGGCCAGATGGTAACAGCTGGCCAGGGGGGCAGCCTAAACAGACTCCGTCTATGAATCTCTTTCTCCTCCCGAATTCTTTTTCTTCTTATGGTCAACTCTCTCTCTCTCTCTCTCTCTCTCTCTCTCTCTCTCTCTCTCTCTCTCTCTCTCTCTCTCTCTCTCTCTCTAAATATGTTATGCTTCCCTGATTCTTAGTTCCTCATTGGACGGGTGGGTATCGTTCTCGGTTAGCACTCTGCTGGTCCCGCGTTCGAGTCTCCGACCGGCCAATGAAGAATTAGAGGAATTTATTTCTGGTGACAGAAATTCATTTCTCGTCATAACGTGGTTCGGATTCCACAATAAACTGTAGGTCCCGTTGCTAGGTAACCAGTTGGTTCTTAGCCACGTAAAGTAAGTCTAATCCTTCGGGCCAGCCCAAGGAGAGCTGTTAATCAGCTCAGTGGTCTG
>JANJGK010008156.1:0-27866 GCA_039081455.1 Macrobrachium rosenbergii
GTAGTAGTAGCTATTCTCTCTACTGTTAACAGCTCACCTTCTGTGGTTTTTGTTTTCCTTCGGACAGACGTTGGTAGTAGTAGCTATTCTCTCTCTGTAACAGCTCACCTTCTGGTTTTGGTTTCCTTCGACAGACGATTGTAGTAGTAGCTATTCTCTCTCTGTAACAGCTCACCTTCTGGTTTTGGTTTCCTTCGACAGACGTTGTAGTAGTAGCTATTCTCTCTCTGTAACAGCTCACCTTCTGGTTTTGGTTTCCTTCGACAGACGTTGTAGTAGTAGCTATTCTCTCTCTGTAACAGCTCTCCTTCTGGTTTTGGTTTCCTTCGACAGACGTTGTAGTAGTAGCTATTCTCTCTCTGTAACAGCTCACCTTCTGGTTTTGGTTTCCTTCGACAGACGTTGTAGTAGTAGCTATTCTCTCTCTGTAACAGCTCACCTTCTGGTTTTGGTTTCCTTCGACAGACGTTGTAGTAGTAGCTATTCTCTCTCTGTAACAGCTCTCCTTCTGGTTTTGGTTTCCTTCGACAGACGTTGTAGTAGTAGCTATTCTCTCTCTGTAACAGCTCACCTTCTGGTTTTGGTTTTCCTTCGACAGACGTTGTAGTAGTAGCTATTCTCTCTCTGTAACAGCTCTCCTTCTGGTTTTGGTTTCCTTCGACAGACGTTGTAGTAGTAGCTATTCTCTCTCTGTAACAGCTCACCTTCTGGTTTTGGTTTCCTTCGACAGAAGTTGTAGTAGTAGCTATTCTCTCTCTGTAACAGCTCACCTTCTGGTTTTGGTTTCCTTCGACAGACGTTGTAGTAGTAGCTATTCTCTCTCTGTAACAGCTCTCCTTCTGGTTTTGGGTTTCCTTCGACAGACGTTGTAGTAGTAGCTATTCTCTCTCTGTAACAGCTCACCCTCTTGTTTTGGTTTCCTTCGACAGACGTTGTAGTAGTAGCTATTCTCTCTCTGTAACAGCTCTCCTTCTGGTTTTGGGTTTCCTTCTACAGACGTTGTAGTAGTAGCTATTCTCTCTCTGTAACAGCTCACCTTCTTGGTTTTGTTTTCCTTCGACAGACGTTGTAGTAGTAGCTATTCTCTCTCTGTAACAGCTCACCTTCTTGTTTTGGTTTTCCTTCGACAGACGTTGTAGTAGTAGCTATTCTCTCTCTGTAACAGCTCTCCTTCTGGTTTTGGGTTTCCTTCGACAGACGTTGTAGTAGTAGCTATTCTCTCTCTGTAACAGCTCACCTTCTGTTTTGGTTTTCCTTCGACAGACGTTGTAGTAGTAGCTATTCTCTCTCTGTAACAGCTCACCTTCTGGTTTTGGGTTTCCTTCGACAGACGTTGTAGTAGTAGCTATTCTCTCTCTGTAACAGCTCTCCTTCTGGTTTTGGTTTCCTTCGACAGACGTTGTAGTAGTAGCTATTCTCTCTCTGTAACAGCTCACCCTCTTGTTTTGGTTTTCCTTCGACAGACGTTGTAGTAGTAGCTATTCTCTCTCTGTAACAGCTCTCCTTCTGGTTTTGGGTTTCCTTCTACAGACGTTGTAGTAGTAGCTATTCTCCTCTCTGTAACAGCTCACCCTCTTGTTTTGTTTTCCTTCGACAGACGTTGTAGTAGTAGCTATTCTCTCTCTGTAACAGCTCACCTTCTTGTTTTGGTTTTCCTTCGACAGACGTTGTAGTAGTAGCTATTCTCTCTCTGTAACAGCTCACCTTCTTGTTTTGGTTTTCCTTCGACAGACGTTGTAGTAGTAGCTATTCTCTCTCTGTAACAGCTCACCTTCTGGTTTTGGTTTCCTTCGACAGACGTTGTAGTAGTAGCTATTCTCTCTCTGTAACAGCTCACCTTCTGGTTTTGGTTTTCCTTCGACAGACGTTGTAGTAGTAGCTATTCTCTCTCTGTAACAGCTCTCCTTCTGGTTTTGGTTTCCTTCGACAGACGTTGTAGTAGTAGCTTATTCTCTCTCTGTAACAGCTCACCCTCTTGTTTTGTTTTCCTTCGACAGACGTTGTAGTAGTAGCTATTCTCTCTCTGTAACAGCTCTCCTTCTGGTTTTGGGTTTCCTTCTACAGACGTTGTAGTAGTAGCTATTCTCCCTCTGTAACAGCTCACCCTCTTGTTTTGTTTTCCTTCGACAGACGTTGTAGTAGTAGCTATTCTCTCTCTGTAACAGCTCTCCTTCTTGTTTTGGCTTCCTTCGACAGACGTTGTAGTAGTAGCTATTCTCTCTCTGTAACAGCTCACCTTCTTGTTTTGGTTTTCCTTCGACAGACGTTGTAGTAGTAGCTATTCTCTCTCTGTAACAGCTCACCTTCTGGTTTTGGTTTCCTTCGACAGACGTTGTAGTAGTAGCTATTCTCTCTCTGTAACAGCTCACCTTCTGGTTTTGGTTTCCTTCGACAGACGTTGTAGTAGTAGCTATTCTCTCTCTGTAACAGCTCACCTTCTGGTTTTGGTTTCCTTCGACAGACGTTGTAGTAGTAGCTATTCTCTCTCTGTAACAGCTCTCCCTTCTGGTTTTGGGTTTCCTTCTACAGACGTTGTAGTAGTACTATTCTCTCTCTGTAACAGCTCTCCTTCTTGTTTTGGGTTTCCTTCGACAGACGTTGTAGTAGTAGCTATTCTCTCTCTGTAACAGCTCACCTTCTGGTTTTGGGTTTCCTTCGACAGACGTTGTAGTAGTAGCTATTCTCTCTCTGTAACAGCTCTCCTTCTTGTTTTGGGTTTCCTTCGACAGACGTTGTAGTAGTAGCTATTCTCTCTCTGTAACAGCTCTCCTTCTGGTTTTGGGTTTCCTTCGACAGACGTTGTAGTAGTAGCTATTCTCTCTCTGTAACAGCTCTCCTTCTGGTTTTGGTTTCCTTCGACAGACGTTTGTAGTAGTAGCTATTCTCTCTCTGTAACAGCTCACCTTCTGGTTTTGGTTTCCTTCGACAGACGTTGTAGTAGTAGCTATTCTCTCTCTGTAACAGCTCACCTTCTGGTTTTGGTTTCCTTCGACAGACGTTTGTAGTAGTAGCTATTCTCTCTCTGTAACAGCTCTCCTTCTGGTTTTGGGTTTCCTTCGACAGACGTTGTAGTAGTAGCTATTCTCTCTCTGTAACAGCTCACCCTCTTGTTTTGTTTTCCTTCGACAGACGTTGTAGTAGTAGCTATTCTCTCTCTGTAACAGCTCTCCTTCTGGTTTTGGGTTTCCTTCTACAGACGTTGTAGTAGTAGCTATTCTCTCTCTGTAACAGCTCTCCTTCTTGTTTTGGCTTCCTTCGACAGACGTTGTAGTAGTAGCTATTCTCTCTCTGTAACAGCTCACCTTCTTGTTTTGGGTTTCCTTCGACAGACGTTGTAGTAGTAGCTATTCTCTCTCTGTAACAGCTCACCTTCTGGTTTTGGTTTCCTTCGACAGAAGTTGTAGTAGTAGCTATTCTCTCTCTGTAACAGCTCACCTTCTGGTTTTGGTTTCCTTCGACAGACGTTGTAGTAGTAGCTATT
This sequence comes from Macrobrachium rosenbergii, assembly GCA_039081455.1. Classification (NCBI taxonomy): domain Eukaryota; kingdom Metazoa; phylum Arthropoda; class Malacostraca; order Decapoda; family Palaemonidae; genus Macrobrachium; species Macrobrachium rosenbergii. The sequence goes on from JANJGK010008156.1 coordinate 3,482, forward strand.
CTCTCTCTGTAACAGCTCTCCTTCTGGTTTTGGTTTCCTTCGACAGACGTTGTAGTAGTAGCTATTCTCTCTCTGTAACAGCTCACCTTCTGGTTTTGGTTTCCTTCGACAGACGTTGTAGTAGTAGCTATTCTCTCTCTGTAACAGCTCTCCTTCTGGTTTTGGTTTCCTTCGACAGAAGTTGTAGTAGTAGCTATTCTCTCTCTGTAACAGCTCTCCTTCTGGTTTTGGGTTTCCTTCGACAGAAGTTGTAGTAGTAGCTATTCTCTCTCTGTAACAGCTCTCCTTCTGGTTTTGGTTTCCTTCGACAGACGTTGTAGTAGTAGCTATTCTCTCTCTGTAACAGCTCTCCTTCTGGTTTTGGTTTCCTTCGACAGACGTTGTAGTAGTAGCTATTCTCTCTCTGTAACAGCTCTCCCTTCTGGTTTTGGGTTTCCTTCGACAGACGTTGTAGTAGTAGCTATTCTCTCTCTGTAACAGCTCTCCTTCTGGTTTTGGTTTCCTTCGACAGACGTTGTAGTAGTAGCTATTCTCTCTCTGTAACAGCTCTCCTTCTGGTTTTGGGTTTCCTTCGACAGACGTTGTAGTAGTAGCTATTCTCTCTCTGTAACAGCTCACCCTCACCCTCTTGTTTTGTTTTCCTTCGACAGACGTTGTAGTAGTAGCTATTCTCTCTCTGTAACAGCTCTCCTTCTGGTTTTGGGTTTCCTTCTACAGACGTTGTAGTAGTAGCTATTCTCTCTCTGTAACAGCTCTCCTTCTTGTTTTGGCTTCCTTCGACAGACGTTGTAGTAGTAGCTATTCTCTCTCTGTAACAGCTCACCTTCTTGTTTTGGTTTTCCTTCGACAGACGTTGTAGTAGTAGCTATTCTCTCTCTGTAACAGCTCACCTTCTGGTTTTGGTTTCCTTCGACAGAAGTTGTAGTAGTAGCTATTCTCTCTCTGTAACAGCTCTCCTTCTGGTTTTGGTTTCCTTCGACAGACGTTGTAGTAGTAGCTATTCTCTCTCTGTAACAGCTCTCCTTCTGGTTTTGGGTTTCCTTCGACAGAAGTTGTAGTAGTAGCTATTCTCTCTCTGTAACAGCTCTCCTTCTGGTTTTGGTTTCCTTCGACAGAAGTTGTAGTAGTAGCTATTCTCTCTCTGTAACAGCTCACCTTCTGGTTTTGGTTTCCTTCGACAGAAGTTGTAGTAGTAGCTATTCTCTCTCTGTAACAGCTCACCTTCTGGTTTTGGTTTCCTTCGACAGACGTTGTAGTAGTAGCTATTCTCTCTCTGTAACAGCTCTCCTTCTGGTTTTGGTTTCCTTCGACAGACGTTGTAGTAGTAGCTATTCTCTCTCTGTAACAGCTCACCTTCTGGTTTTGGTTTCCTTCGACAGACGTTGTAGTAGTAGCTATTCTCTCTCTGTAACAGCTCACCTTCTGGTTTTGGTTTCCTTCGACAGAAGTTGTAGTAGTAGCTATTCTCTCTCTGTAACAGCTCACCTTCTTGTTCTGTTTTCCTTCGACAGACGTTGTAGTAGTAGCTATTCTCTCTCTGTAACAGCTCTCCTTCTGGTTTTGGGTTTCCTTCGACAGACGTTGTAGTAGTAGCTATTCTCTCTCTGTAACAGCTCACCTTCTGGTTTTGGTTTCCTTCGACAGAAGTTGTAGTAGTAGCTATTCTCTCTCTGTAACAGCTCACCTTCTGGTTTTGGTTTCCTTCGACAGACGTTGTAGTAGTAGCTATTCTCTCTCTGTAACAGCTCACCTTCTGGTTTTGGTTTCCTTCGACAGACGTTGTAGTAGTAGCTATTCTCTCTCTGTAACAGCTCACCTTCTGGTTTTGGTTTCCTTCGACAGAAGTTGTAGTAGTAGCTATTCTCTCTCTGTAACAGCTCACCTTCTGGTTTTGGTTTCCTTCGACAGAAGTTGTAGTAGTAGCTATTCTCTCTCTGTAACAGCTCTCCTTCTGGTTTTGGTTTCCTTCGACAGAAGTTGTAGTAGTAGCTATTCTCTCTCTGTAACAGCTCACCTTCTGGTTTTGGTTTCCTTCGACAGACGTTGTAGTAGTAGCTATTCTCTCTCTGTAACAGCTCACCTTCTGGTTTTGGTTTCCTTCGACAGACGTTGTAGTAGTAGCTATTCTCTCTCTGTAACAGCTCACCTTCTGGTTTTGGTTTCCTTCGACAGACGTTGTAGTAGTAGCTATTCTCTCTCTGTAACAGCTCTCCTTCTGGTTTTGGTTTCCTTCGACAGACGTTGTAGTAGTAGCTATTCTCTCTCTGTAACAGCTCACCTTCTGGTTTTGGTTTCCTTCGACAGACGTTGTAGTAGTAGCTATTCTCTCTCTGTAACAGCTCTCCTTCTGGTTTTGGTTTCCTTCGACAGAAGTTGTAGTAGTAGCTATTCTCTCTCTGTAACAGCTCTCCTTCTGGTTTTGGTTTCCTTCGACAGAAGTTGTAGTAGTAGCTATTCTCTCTCTGTAACAGCTCTCCTTCTGGTTTTGGTTTCCTTCGACAGACGTTGTAGTAGTAGCTATTCTCTCTCTGTAACAGCTCTCCTTCTGGTTTTGGTTTCCTTCGACAGACGTTGTAGTAGTAGCTATTCTCTCTCTGTAACAGCTCTCCTTCTGGTTTTGGTTTCCTTCGACAGACGTTGTAGTAGTAGCTATTCTCTCTCTGTAACAGCTCTCCTTCTGGTTTTGGTTTCCTTCGACAGACGTTGTAGTAGTAGCTATTCTCTCTCTGTAACAGCTCTCCTTCTGGTTTTGGTTTCCTTCGACAGACGTTGTAGTAGTAGCTATTCTCTCTCTGTAACAGCTCACCTTCTGGTTTTGGTTTCCTTCGACAGACGTTGTAGTAGTAGCTATTCTCTCTCTGTAACAGCTCATCCTCTTGTTTTGGTTTCCTTCGACAGACGTTGTAGTAGTAGCTATTCTCCCTCTGTAACAGCTCACCTTCTTGTTTTGGTTTCCTTCTACAGACGTTGTAGTAGTAGCTATTCTCTCTCTGTAACAGCTCACCTTCTTGTTTTGGTTTCCTTCTACAGACGTTGTAGTAGTAGCTATTCTCTCTCTGTAACAGCTCATCCTCTTGTTTTGGTTTCCTTCGACAGACGTTGTAGTAGTAGCTATTCTCTCTCTGTAACAGCTCACCTTCTGGTTTTGGGTTTCCTTCTACAGACGTTGTAGTAGTAGCTATTCTCCCTCTGTAACAGCTCACCTTCTTGTTTTGGTTTCCTTAGACAGACGTTGTAGTAGTAGCTATTCTCTCTCTGTAACAGCTCACCCTCTTGTTTTGGTTTCCTTCGACAGACGTTGTAGTAGTAGCTATTCTCTCTCTGTAACAGCTCACCCTCTTGTTTTGGTTTCCTTCGACAGACGTTGTAGTAGTAGCTATTCTCTCTCTGTAACAGCTCACCCTCTTGTTTTGGTTTCCTTCGACAGACGTTGTAGTAGTAGCTATTCTCCCTCTGTAACAGCTCACCTTCTTGTTTTGGTTTCCTTCTACAGACGTTGTAGTAGTAGCTATTCTCTCTCTGTAACAGCTCACCTTCTTGTTTTGGTTTCCTTAGACAGACGTTGTAGTAGTAGCTATTCTCCCTCTGTAACAGCTCACCTTCTTGTTTTCGTTTCCTTCGACAGACGTTGTAGTAGTAGCTATTCTCCCTCTGTAACAGCTCACCTTCTTGTTTTCGTTTCCTTCGACAGACGTTGTAGTAGTAGCTATTCTCTCTCTGTAACAGCTCACCTTCTTGTTTTGGTTTCCTTAGACAGACGTTGTAGTAGTAGCTATTCTCCCTCTGTAACAGCTCACCTTCTTGTTTTCGTTTCCTTCTACAGACGTTGTAGTAGTAGCTATTCTCTCTCTGTAACAGCTCACCTTCTTGTTTTGGTTTCCTTAGACAGACGTTGTAGTAGTAGCTATTCTCCCTCTGTAACAGCTCACCTTCTTGTTTTCGTTTCCTTCGACAGACGTTGTAGTAGTAGCTATTCTTTCTCTGTAACAGCTCACCTTCTTGTTTTGGGTTTTCTTCGACAGACGTTGTAGTAGTAGCTATTCTCTCTCTGTAACAGCTCACCTTCTTGTTTTGTTTTCCTTCGACAGACGTTGTAGTAGTAGCTATTCTTTCTCTGTAACAGCTCACCTTCTTGTTTTGGGTTTTCTTCGACAGACGTTGTAGTAGTAGCTATTCTCTCTCTGTAACAGCTCACCTTCTTGTTTTGTTTTCCTTCGACAGACGTTGTAGTAGTAGCTATTCTCCCTCTGTAACAGCTCACCTTCTGGTTTTGGGTTTCCTTCGACAGACGTTGTAGTAGTAGCTATTCTCCCTCTGTAACAGCTCTCCTTCTTGTTTTGGTTTTCCTTCTACAGACGTTGTAGTAGTAGCTATTCTCTCTCTGTAACAGCTCACCTTCTTGTTTTGTTTTCCTTCGACAGACGTTGTAGTAGTAGCTATTCTCCCTCTGTAACAGCTCACCTTCTTGTTTTGTTTTCCTTCGACAGACGTTGTAGTAGTAGCTATTCTCTCTCTGTAACAGCTCACCTTCTTGTTTTGTTTTCCTTCGACAGACGTTGTAGTAGTAGCTATTCTCCCTCTGTAACAGCTCACCTTCTTGTTTTGTTTTCCTTCGACAGACGTTGTAGTAGTAGCTATTCTCTCTCTGTAACAGCTCACCTTCTTGTTTTGTTTTCCTTCGACAGACGTTGTAGTAGTAGCTATTCTCTCTCTGTAACAGCTCACCTTCTTGTTTTGTTTTCCTTCGACAGACGTTGTAGTAGTAGCTATTCTCTCTCTGTAACAGCTCACCTTCTTGTTTTGTTTTCCTTCGACAGACGTTGTAGTAGTAGCTATTCTCTCTCTGTAACAGCTCATCCTCTTGTTTTGGTTTCCTTCGACAGACGTTGTAGTAGTAGCTATTCTCTCTCTGTAACAGCTCATCCTCTTGTTTTGGTTTCCTTCGACAGACGTTGTAGTAGTAGCTATTCTCTCTCTGTAACAGCTCATCCTCTTGTTTTGGTTTCCTTCGACAGACGTTGTAGTAGTAGCTATTCTCCCTCTGTAACAGCTCACCCTCTTGTTTTGGTTTCCTTCGACAGACGTTGTAGTAGTAGCTATTCTCTCTCTGTAACAGCTCATCCTCTTGTTTTGGTTTCCTTCGACAGACGTTGTAGTAGTAGCTATTCTCTCTCTGTAACAGCTCACCTTCTTGTTTTGGTTTCCTTCGACAGACGTTGTAGTAGTAGCTGTTCTCTCTCTGTAACAGCTCATCCTCTTGTTTTGGCTTCCTTCGACAGACGTTGTAGTAGTAGCTATTCTCTCTCTGTAACAGCTCACCTTCTTGTTTTGGCTTCCTTCGACAGACGTTGTAGTAGTAGCTATTCTCTCTCTGTAACAGCTCACCTTCTTGTTTTGTTTTCCTTCGACAGACGTTGTAGTAGTAGCTATTCTCTCTCTGTAACAGCTCACCTTCTTGTTTTGGCTTCCTTCGACAGACGTTGTAGTAGTAGCTATTCTCTCTCTGTAACAGCTCACCTTCTTGTTTTGGCTTCCTTCGACAGACGTTGTAGTAGTAGCTATTCTCTCTCTGTAACAGCTCACCTTCTTGTTTTGGCTTCCTTCGACAGACGTTGTAGTAGTAGCTATTCTCTCTCTGTAACAGCTCATCCTCTTGTTTTGGTTTCCTTCGACAGACGTTGTAGTAGTAGCTATTCTCCCTCTGTAACAGCTCATCCTCTTGTTTTGGTTTCCTTCGACAGACGTTGTAGTAGTAGCTATTCTCCCTCTGTAACAGCTCATCCTCTTGTTTTGGTTTCCTTCGACAGACGTTGTAGTAGTAGCTATTCTCTCTCTGTAACAGCTCATCCTCTTGTTTTGGTTTCCTTCGACAGACGTTGTAGTAGTAGCTATTCTCCCTCTGTAACAGCTCATCCTCTTGTTTTGGTTTCCTTCGACAGACGTTGTAGTAGTAGCTATTCTCCCTCTGTAACAGCTCATCCTCTTGTTTTGGTTTCCTTCGACAGACGTTGTAGTAGTAGCTATTCTCCCTCTGTAACAGCTCATCCTCTTGTTTTGGTTTCCTTCGACAGACGTTGTAGTAGTAGCTATTCTCCCTCTGTAACAGCTCATCCTCTTGTTTTGGTTTCCTTCGACAGACGTTGTAGTAGTAGCTATTCTCCCTCTGTAACAGCTCATCCTCTTGTTTTGGTTTCCTTCGACAGACGTTGTAGTAGTAGCTATTCTCCCTCTGTAACAGCTCATCCTCTTGTTTTGGTTTCCTTCGACAGACGTTGTAGTAGTAGCTATTCTCCCTCTGTAACAGCTCATCCTCTTGTTTTGGTTTCCTTCGACAGACGTTGTAGTAGTAGCTATTCTCCCTCTGTAACAGCTCACCTTCTTGTTTTGGCTTCCTTCGACAGACGTTGTAGTAGTAGCTATTCTCTCTCTGTAACAGCTCACCTTCTTGTTTTGGCTTCCTTCGACAGACGTTGTAGTAGTAGCTATTCTCTCTCTGTAACAGCTCATCCTCTTGTTTTGGTTTCCTTCGACAGACGTTGTAGTAGTAGCTATTCTCCCTCTGTAACAGCTCATCCTCTTGTTTTGGTTTCCTTCGACAGACGTTGTAGTAGTAGCTATTCTCCCTCTGTAACAGCTCATCCTCTTGTTTTGGCTTCCTTCGACAGACGTTGTAGTAGTAGCTATTCTCCCTCTGTAACAGCTCATCCTCTTGTTTTGGTTTCCTTCGACAGACGTTGTAGTAGTAGCTATTCTCCCTCTGTAACAGCTCATCCTCTTGTTTTGGTTTCCTTCGACAGACGTTGTAGTAGTAGCTATTCTCCCTCTGTAACAGCTCATCCTCTTGTTTTGGTTTCCTTCGACAGACGTTGTAGTAGTAGCTATTCTCTCTCTGTAACAGCTCACCTTCTTGTTTTGGCTTCCTTCGACAGACGTTGTAGTAGTAGCTATTCTCTCTCTGTAACAGCTCACCTTCTTGTTTTGGGTTTCCTTCGACAGACGTTGTAGTAGTAGCTATTCTCTCTCTGTAACAGCTCACCTTCTTGTTTTGGGTTTCCTTCGACAGACGTTGTAGTAGTAGCTATTCTCCCTCTGTAACAGCTCACCTTCTTGTTCTGTTTTCCTTCGACAGAAGTTGTAGTAGTAGCTATTCTTCCCCCGGCCCGCTTCCCCAGCCTGGCAGGACACCTGCCTACCTCCAGGGAAGCAGCCTCTGAGGAGGATCTTCCCCACTCAAGGCTGCCTTCAAGGGAAGGCTTCCCTAGGGCGCCTTGGGGCCACTCACCCTTGTGGTTCAGGCCCTCCCCCCGGCCCGCTTCCCCAGCCTGGCAGGACACCTGCCTACCTCCAGGGAAGCAGCCTCTGAGGAGGATCTTCCCCACTCAAGGCTGCCTTCAAGGGAAGGCTTCCCTAGGGTGCCTTTGGGCCATTCACCCCTGTGGTTCAGGCCCTCCCCCCGGCCCGCTTCCCCAGCCTGGCAGGACACCTGCCTACCTCCAGGGAAGCAGCCTCTGAGGAGGATCTTCCCCACTCAAGGCTGCCTTCAAGGGAAGGCTTCCCTAGGGCGCCTTTGGGCCATTCACCCTTGTGGTTCAGGCCCTCCCCCCGGCCCGCTTCCCCAGCCTGGCAGGACACCTGCCTACCTCCAGGGAAGCAGCCTCTGAGGAGGATCTTCCCCACTCAAGGCTGCCTTCAAGGGAAGGCTTCCCTAGGTCGCCTTGGGGCCATTCACCCCTGTGGTTCAGGCCCTCCCCCCGGCCCGCTTCCCCAGCCTGGCAGGACACCTGCCTACCTCCAGGGTAGCAGCCTCTGAGGAGGATCTTCCCCACTCAAGGCTGCCTTCAAGGGAAGGCTTCCCTAGGGCGCCTTTGGGCCATTCACCCTTGTGGTTCAGGCCCTCCCCCCGGCCTGCTTCCCCAGCCTGGCAGGAAACCTGCCTACCTCCAGGAAAGCAGCCTCTGAGGAGGATCTTCCCCACTCAAGGCTGCCTTCAAGGGAAGGCTTCCCTAGGGCGCCTTTGGGCCATTCACCCTTGTGGTTCAGGCCCTCCCCCCGGCCCGCTTCCCCAGCCTGGCAGGACACCTGCCTACCTCCAGGGAAGCAGCCTCTGAGGAGGATCTTCCCCACTCAAGGCTGCCTTCAAGGGAAGGCTTCCCTAGGTCGCCTTGGGGCCATTCACCCTTGTGGTTCAGGCCCTCCCCCAGGCCCGCTTCCCCAGCCTGGCAGGACACCTGCCTACCTCCAGGGAAGCAGCCTCTGAGGAGGATCTTCCCCACTCAAGGCTGCCTTCAAGGGAAGGCTTCCCTTGGGCGCCTTTGGGCCATTCACCCTTGTGGTTCAGGCCCTCCCCCAGGCCCGCTTCCCCAGCCTGGCAGGACACCTGCCTACCTCCAGGGAAGCAGCCTCTGAGGAGGATCTTCCCCACTCAAGGCTGCCTTCAAGGGAAGGCTTCCCTAGGGCGCCTTGGGGCCATTCACCCTTGTGGTTCAGGCCCTCCCCCCGGCCCGCTTCCCCAGCTTGGCAGGACACCTGCCTACCTCCAGGGAAGCAGCCTCTGAGGAGGATCTTCCCCACTCAAGGCTGCCTTCAAGGGAAGGCTTCCCTAGGTCGCCTTGGGGCCATTCACCCTTGTGGTTCAGGCCCTCCCCCAGGCCCGCTTCCCCAGCCTGGCAGGACACCTGCCTACCTCCAGGGAAGCAGCCTCTGAGGAGGATCTTCCCCACTCAAGGCTGCCTTCAAGGGAAGGCTTCCCTAGGGCGCCTTTGGGCCATTCACCCTTGTGGTTCAGGCCCTCCCCCCGGCCCGCTTCCCCAGCCTGGCAGGACACCTGCCTACCTCCAGGGAAGCAGCCTCTGAGGAGGATCTTCCCCACTCAAGGCTGCCTTCAAGGGAAGGCTTCCCTAGGTCGCCTTGGGGCCATTCACCCCTGTGGTTCAGGCCCTCCCCCCGGCCCGCTTCCCCAGCCTGGCAGGACACCTGCCTACCTCCAGGGAAGCAGCCTCTGAGGAGGATCTTCCCCACTCAAGGCTGCCTTCAAGGGAAGGCTTCCCTAGGGCGCCTTTGGGCCATTCACCCTTGTGGTTCAGGCCCTCCCCCCGGCCTGCTTCCCCAGCCTGGCAGGAAACCTGCCTACCTCCAGGAAAGCAGCCTCTGAGGAGGATCTTCCCCACTCAAGGCTGCCTTCAAGGGAAGGCTTCCCTAGGGCGCCTTTGGGCCATTCACCCTTGTGGTTCAGGCCCTCCCCCCGGCCCGCTTCCCCAGCCTGGCAGGACACCTGCCTACCTCCAGGGAAGCAGCCTCTGAGGAGGATCTTCCCCACTCAAGGCTGCCTTCAAGGGAAGGCTTCCCTAGGTCGCCTTGGGGCCATTCACCCTTGTGGTTCAGGCCCTCCCCCAGGCCCGCTTCCCCAGCCTGGCAGGACACCTGCCTACCTCCAGGGAAGCAGCCTCTGAGGAGGATCTTCCCCACTCAAGGCTGCCTTCAAGGGAAGGCTTCCCTTGGGCGCCTTTGGGCCATTCACCCTTGTGGTTCAGGCCCTCCCCCAGGCCCGCTTCCCCAGCCTGGCAGGAAACCTGCCTACCTCCAGGGAAGCAGCCTCTGAGGAGGATCTTCCCCACTCAAGGCTGCCTTCAAGGGAAGGCTTCCCTAGGGCGCCTTTGGGCCATTCACCCTTGTGGTTCAGGCCCTCCCCCCGGCCCGCTTCCCCAGCCTGGCAGGAAACCTGCCTACCTCCAGGGAAGCAGCCTCTGAGGAGGATCTTCCCCACTCAAGGCTGCCTTCAAGGGAAGGCTTCCCTAGGTCGCCTTGGGGCCATTCACCCTTGTGGTTCAGGCCCTCCCCCAGGCCCGCTTCCCCAGCCTGGCAGGAAAGCTGCCTACCTCCAGGGAAGCAGCCTCTGAGGAGGATCTTCCCCACTCAAGGCTGGCTTCAAGGGAAGGCTTCCCTAGGGTGCCTTGGGACCATTCACCCCTGTGGTTCAGGCCCTCCCCCAGGCCCGCTTCCCCAGCCTGGCAGGACACCTGCCTACCTCCAGGGAAGCAGCCTCTGAGGAGGATCTTCCCCACTCAAGGCTGCCTTCAAGGGAAGGCTTCCCTAGGGCGCCTTTGGGTCATTCACCCTTGTGGTTCAGGCCCTCCCCCAGGCCCGCTTCCCCAGCCTGGCAGGACACCTGCCTACCTCCAGGGAAGCAGCCTCTGAGGAGGATCTTCCCCACTCAAGGCTGCCTTCAAGGGAAGGCTTCCCTAGGGCGCCTTGGGGCCATTCACCCTTGTGGTTCAGGCCCTCCCCCCGGCCCGCTTCCCCAGCCTGGCAGGACACCTGCCTACCTCCAGGGAAGCAGCCTCTGAGGAGGATCTTCCCCACTCAAGGCTGCCTTCAAGGGAAGGCTTCCCTAGGGCGCCTTTGGGCCATTCACCCTTGTGGTTCAGGCCCTCCCCCAGGCCTGCTTCCCCAGCCTGGCAGGACACCTGCCTACCTCCAGGGAAGCAGCCTCTGAGGAGGATCTTCCCCACTCAAGGCTGCCTTCAAGGGAAGGCTTCCCTAGGGCGCCTTTGGGCCATTCACCCTTGTGGTTCAGGCCCTCCCCCCGGCCCGCTTCCCCAGCCTGGCAGGAAACCTGCCTACCTCTAGGGAAGCAGCCTCTGAGGAGGATCTTCCCCACTCAAGGCTGCCTTCAAGGGAAGGCTTCCCTAGGGCGCCTTTGGGCCATTCACCCTTGTGGTTCAGGCCCTCCCCCCGGCCCGCTTCCCCAGCCTGGCAGGACACCTGCCTACCTCCAGGGAAGCAGCCTCTGAGGAGGATCTTCCCCACTCAAGGCTGCCTTCAAGGGAAGGCTTCCCTAGGTCGCCTTGGGGCCATTCACCCTTGTGGTTCAGGCCCTCCCCCAGGCCCGCTTCCCCAGCCTGGCAGGAAACCTGCCTACCTCCAGGGAAGCAGCCTCTGAGGAGGATCTTCCCCACTCAAGGCTGCCTTCAAGGGAAGGCTTCCCTAGGGTGCCTTGGGACCATTCACCCCTGTGGTTCAGGCCCTCCCCAAGGCCCGCTTCCCCAGCCTGGCAGGACACCTGCCTACCTCCAGGGAAGCAGCCTCTGAGGAGGATCTTCCCCACTCAAGGCTGCCTTCAAGGGAAGGCTTCCCTAGGGCGCCTTTGGGCCATTCACCCTTGTGGTTCAGGCCCTCCCCCCGGCCCGCTTCCCCAGCCTGGCAAGACACCTGCCTACCTCCAGGGAAGCAGCCTCTGAGGAGGATCTTCCCCACTCAAGGCTGCCTTCAAGGGAAGGCTTCCCTAGGGCGCCTTGGGGCCATTCACCCTTGTGGTTCAGGCCCTCCCCCCGGCCCGCTTCCCCAGCCTGGCAGGACACCTGCCTACCTCCAGGGAAGCAGCCTCTGAGGAGGATCTTCCCCACTCAAGGCTGCCTTCAAGGGAAGGCTTCCCTAGGGCGCCTTTGGGCCATTCACCCTTGTGGTTCAGGCCCTCCCCCAGGCCCGCTTCCCCAGCCTGGCAGGAAACCTGCCTACCTCCAGGGAAGCAGCCTCTGAGGAGGATCTTCCCCACTCAAGGCTGCCTTTAAGGGAAGGCTTCCCTAGGGCGCCTTTGGGCCATTCACCCTTGTGGTTCAGGCCCTCCCCCCGGCCCGCTTCCCCAGCCTGGCAGGACACCTGCCTACCTCCAGGGAAGCAGCCTCTGAGGAGGATCTTCCCCACTCAAGGCTGCCTTCAAGGGAAGGCTTCCCTAGGGCGCCTTTGGGCCATTCACCCTTGTGGTTCAGGCCCTCCCCCAGGCCCGCTTCCCCAGCCTGGCAGGACACCTGCCTACCTCCAGGGAAGCAGCCTCTGAGGAGGATCTTCCCCACTCAAGGCTGCCTTCAAGGGAAGGCTTCCCTAGGTCGCCTTGGGGCCATTCACCCCTGTGGTTCAGGCCCTCCCCCAGGCCCGCTTCCCCAGCCTGGCAGGAAACCTGCCTACCTCCAGGGAAGCAGCCTCTGAGGAGGATCTTCCCCACTCAAGGCTGCCTTCAAGGGAAGGCTTCCCTAGGGCGCCTTGGGGCCATTCACCCTTGTGGTTCAGGCCCTCCCCCCGGCCCGCTTCCCCAGCCTGGCAGGACACCTGCCTACCTCCAGGGAAGCAGCCTCTGAGGAGGATCTTCCCCACTCAAGGCTGCCTTCAAGGGAAGGCTTCCCTAGGGCGCCTTTGGGCCATTCACCCTTGTGGTTCAGGCCCTCCCCCCGGCCCGCTTCCCCAGCCTGGCAGGAAACCTGCCTACCTCCAGGGAAGCAGCCTCTGAGGAGGATCTTCCCCACTCAAGGCTGCCTTCAAGGGAAGGCTTCCCTAGGTCGCCTTGGGGCCATTCACCCTTGTGGTTCAGGCCCTCCCCCCGGCCCGCTTCCCCAGCCTGGCAGGAAAGCTGCCTACCTCCAGGGAAGCAGCCTCTGAGGAGGATCTTCCCCACTCAAGGCTGGCTTCAAGGGAAGGCTTCCCTAGGGTGCCTTGGGACCATTCACCCCTGTGGTTCAGGCCCTCCCCCAGGCCCGCTTCCCCAGCCTGGCAGGACACCTGCCTACCTCCAGGGAAGCAGCCTCTGAGGAGGATCTTCCCCACTCAAGGCTGCCTTCAAGGGAAGGCTTCCCTAGGGCGCCTTTGGGCCATTCACCCTTGTGGTTCAGGCCCTCCCCCAGGCCCGCTTCCCCAGCCTGGCAGGACACCTGCCTACCTCCAGGGAAGCAGCCTCTGAGGAGGATCTTCCCCACTCAAGGCTGCCTTCAAGGGAACGCTTCCCTAGGGCGCCTTTGGGCCATTCACCCTTGTGGTTCAGGCCCTCCCCCAGGCCCGCTTCCCCAGCCTGGCAGGACACCTGCCTACCTCCAGGGAAGCAGCCTCTGAGGAGGATCTTCCCCACTCAAGGCTGCCTTCAAGGGAAGGCTTCCCTAGGGCGCCTTGGGGCCATTCACCCTTGTGGTTCAGGCCCTCCCCCCGGCCCGCTTCCCCAGCCTGGCAGGACACCTGCCTACCTCCAGGGAAGCAGCCTCTGAGGAGGATCTTCCCCACTCAAGGCTGCCTTCAAGGGAAGGCTTCCCTAGGGCGCCTTTGGGCCATTCACCCTTGTGGTTCAGGCCCTCCCCCCGGCCTGCTTCCCCAGCCTGGCAGGACACCTGCCTACCGCCAGGGAAGCAGCCTCTGAGGAGGATCTTCCCCACTCAAGGCTGCCTTCAAGGGAAGGCTTCCCTAGGGCGCCTTGGGGCCATTCACCCTTGTGGTTCAGGCCCTCCCCCCGGCCCGCTTCCCCAGCCTGGCAGGAAACCTGCCTACCTCCAGGGAAGCAGCCTCTGAGGAGGATCTTCCCCACTCAAGGCTGCCTTCAAGGGAAGGCTTCCCTAGGGCGCCTTTGGGCCATTCACCCTTGTGGTTCAGGCCCTCCCCCCGGCCCGCTTCCCCAGCCTGGCAGGACACCTGCCTACCTCCAGGGAAGCAGCCTCTGAGGAGGATCTTCCCCACTCAAGGCTGCCTTCAAGGGAAGGCTTCCCTAGGTCGCCTTGGGGCCATTCACCCTTGTGGTTCAGGCCCTCCCCCAGGCCCGCTTCCCCAGCCTGGCAGGAAACCTGCCTACCTCCAGGGAAGCAGCCTCTGAGGAGGATCTTCCCCACTCAAGGCTGCCTTCAAGGGAAGGCTTCCCTAGGGTGCCTTGGGACCATTCACCCCTGTGGTTCAGGCCCTCCCCAAGGCCCGCTTCCCCAGCCTGGCAGGACACCTGCCTACCTCCAGGGAAGCAGCCTCTGAGGAGGATCTTCCCCACTCAAGGCTGCCTTCAAGGGAAGGCTTCCCTAGGGCGCCTTTGGGCCATTCACCCTTGTGGTTCAGGCCCTCCCCCCGGCCCGCTTCCCCAGCCTGGCAGGACACCTGCCTACCTCCAGGGAAGCAGCCTCTGAGGAGGATCTTCCCCACTCAAGGCTGCCTTCAAGGGAAGGCTTCCCTAGGGCGCCTTGGGGCCATTCACCCTTGTGGTTCAGGCCCTCCCCCCGGCCCGCTTCCCCAGCCTGGCAGGACACCTGCCTACCTCCAGGGAAGCAGCCTCTGAGGAGGATCTTCCCCACTCAAGGCTGCCTTCAAGGGAAGGCTTCCCTAGGGCGCCTTTGGGCCATTCACCCTTGTGGTTCAGGCCCTCCCCCAGGCCCGCTTCCCCAGCCTGGCAGGAAACCTGCCTACCTCCAGGGAAGCAGCCTCTGAGGAGGATCTTCCCCACTCAAGGCTGCCTTCAAGGGAAGGCTTCCCTAGGGCGCCTTTGGGCCATTCACCCTTGTGGTTCAGGCCCTCCCCCCGGCCCGCTTCCCCAGCCTGGCAGGACACCTGCCTACCTCCAGGGAAGCAGCCTCTGAGGAGGATCTTCCCCACTCAAGGCTGCCTTCAAGGGAAGGCTTCCCTAGGGCGCCTTTGGGCCATTCACCCTTGTGGTTCAGGCCCTCCCCCAGGCCCGCTTCCCCAGCCTGGCAGGACACCTGCCTACCTCCAGGGAAGCAGCCTCTGAGGAGGATCTTCCCCACTCAAGGCTGCCTTCAAGGGAACGCTTCCCTAGGGCGCCTTTGGGCCATTCACCCTTGTGGTTCAGGCCCTCCCCCAGGCCCGCTTCCCCAGCCTGGCAGGACACCTGCCTACCTCCAGGGAAGCAGCCTCTGAGGAGGATCTTCCCCACTCAAGGCTGCCTTCAAGGGAAGGCTTCCCTAGGGCGCCTTGGGGCCATTCACCCTTGTGGTTCAGGCCCTCCCCCCGGCCCGCTTCCCCAGCCTGGCAGGACACCTGCCTACCTCCAGGGAAGCAGCCTCTGAGGAGGATCTTCCCCACTCAAGGCTGCCTTCAAGGGAAGGCTTCCCTAGGGCGCCTTTGGGCCATTCACCCTTGTGGTTCAGGCCCTCCCCCCGGCCTGCTTCCCCAGCCTGGCAGGACACCTGCCTACCTCCAGGGAAGCAGCCTCTGAGGAGGATCTTCCCCACTCAAGGCTGCCTTCAAGGGAAGGCTTCCCTAGGGCGCCTTGGGGCCATTCACCCTTGTGGTTCAGGCCCTCCCCCCGGCCCGCTTCCCCAGCCTGGCAGGAAACCTGCCTACCTCCAGGGAAGCAGCCTCTGAGGAGGATCTTCCCCACTCAAGGCTGCCTTCAAGGGAAGGCTTCCCTAGGGCGCCTTTGGGCCATTCACCCTTGTGGTTCAGGCCCTCCCCCCGGCCCGCTTCCCCAGCCTGGCAGGACACCTGCCTACCTCCAGGGAAGCAGCCTCTGAGGAGGATCTTCCCCACTCAAGGCTGCCTTCAAGGGAAGGCTTCCCTAGGTCGCCTTGGGGCCATTCACCCTTGTGGTTCAGGCCCTCCCCCAGGCCCGCTTCCCCAGCCTGGCAGGAAACCTGCCTACCTCCAGGGAAGCAGCCTCTGAGGAGGATCTTCCCCACTCAAGGCTGCCTTCAAGGGAAGGCTTCCCTAGGGTGCCTTGGGACCATTCACCCCTGTGGTTCAGGCCCTCCCCAAGGCCCGCTTCCCCAGCCTGGCAGGACACCTGCCTACCTCCAGGGAAGCAGCCTCTGAGGAGGATCTTCCCCACTCAAGGCTGCCTTCAAGGGAAGGCTTCCCTAGGGCGCCTTTGGGCCATTCACCCTTGTGGTTCAGGCCCTCCCCCCGGCCCGCTTCCCCAGCCTGGCAGGACACCTGCCTACCTCCAGGGAAGCAGCCTCTGAGGAGGATCTTCCCCACTCAAGGCTGCCTTCAAGGGAAGGCTTCCCTAGGGCGCCTTGGGGCCATTCACCCTTGTGGTTCAGGCCCTCCCCCCGGCCCGCTTCCCCAGCCTGGCAGGACACCTGCCTACCTCCAGGGAAGCAGCCTCTGAGGAGGATCTTCCCCACTCAAGGCTGCCTTCAAGGGAAGGCTTCCCTAGGGTGCCTTTGGGCCATTCACCCCTGTGGTTCAGGCCCTCCCCCCGGCCCGCTTCCCCAGCCTGGCAGGACACCTGCCTACCTCCAGGGAAGCAGCCTCTGAGGAGGATCTTCCCCACTCAAGGCTGCCTTCAAGGGAAGGCTTCCCTAGGGCGCCTTGGGGCCATTCACCCTTGTGGTTCAGGCCCTCCCCCCGGCCCGCTTCCCCAGCTTGGCAGGACACCTGCCTACCTCCAGGGAAGCAGCCTCTGAGGAGGATCTTCCCCACTCAAGGCTGCCTTCAAGGGAAGGCTTCCCTAGGGCGCCTTGGGGCCACTCACCCTTGTGGTTCAGGCCCTCCCCCCGGCCCGCTTCCCCAGCCTGGCAGGAAACCTGCCTACCTCCAGGGAAGCAGCCTCTGAGGAGGATCTTCCCCACTCAAGGCTGCCTTCAAGGGAAGGCTTCCCTAGGGTGCCTTTGGGCCATTCACCCTTGTGGTTCAGGCCCTCCCCCCGGCCCGCTTCCCCAGCCTGGCAGGAAACCTGCCTACCTCCAGGGAAGCAGCCTCTGAGGAGGATCTTCCCCACTCAAGGCTGCCTTCAAGGGAAGGCTTCCCTAGGGCGCCTTTGGGCCATTCACCCTTGTGGTTCAGGCCCTCCCCCCGGCCCGCTTCCCCAGCCTGGCAGGACACCTGCCTACCTCCAGGGAAGCAGCCTCTGAGGAGGATCTTCCCCACTCAAGGCTGCCTTCAAGGGAAGGCTTCCCAAGGTCGCCTTGGGGCCATTCACCCCTGTGGTTCAGGCCCTCCCCCCGGCCCGCTTCCCCAGCCTGGCAGGACACCTGCCTACCTCCAGGGAAGCAGCCTCTGAGGAGGATCTTCCCCACTCAAGGCTGCCTTCAAGGGAAGGCTTCCCTAGGGCGCCTTGGGGCCATTCACCCTTGTGGTTCAGGCCCTCCCCCCGGCCCGCTTCCCCAGCTTGGCAGGACACCTGCCTACCTCCAGGGAAGCAGCCTCTGAGGAGGATCTTCCCCACTCAAGGCTGCCTTCAAGGGAAGGCTTCCCTAGGGCGCCTTTGGGCCATTCACCCCTGTGGTTCAGGCCCTCCCCCCGGCCCGCTTCCCCAGCCTGGCAGGACACCTGCCTACCTCCAGGGAAGCAGCCTCTGAGGAGGATCTTCCCCACTCAAGGCTGCCTTCAAGGGAAGGCTTCCCTAGGGCGCCTTTGGGCCATTCACCCTTGTGGTTCAGGCCCTCCCCCCGGCCCGCTTCCCCAGCCTGGCAGGACACCTGCCTACCTCCAGGGAAGCAGCCTCTGAGGAGGATCTTCCCCACTCAAGGCTGCCTTCAAGGGAAGGCTTCCCTAGGTCGCCTTGGGGCCATTCACCCCTGTGGTTCAGGCCCTCCCCCCGGCCCGCTTCCCCAGCCTGGCAGGACACCTGCCTACCTCCAGGGAAGCAGCCTCTGAGGAGGATCTTCCCCACTCAAGGCTGCCTTCAAGGGAAGGCTTCCCTAGGGCGCCTTGGGGCCATTCACCCTTGTGGTTCAGGCCCTCCCCCCGGCCCGCTTCCCCAGCCTGGCAGGACACCTGCCTACCTCCAGGGAAGCAGCCTCTGAGGAGGATCTTCCCCACTCAAGGCTGCCTTCAAGGGAAGGCTTCCCTAGGGCGCCTTGGGGCCATTCACCCTTGTGGTTCAGGCCCTCCCCCCGGCCCGCTTCCCCAGCCTGGCAGGACACCTGCCTACCTCCAGGGAAGCAGCCTCTGAGGAGGATCTTCCCCACTCAAGGCTGCCTTCAAGGGAAGGCTTCCCTAGGGCGCCTTGGGGCCATTCACCCTTGTGGTTCAGGCCCTCCCCCCGGCCCGCTTCCCCAGCCTGGCAGGACACCTGCCTACCTCCAGGGAAGCAGCCTCTGAGGAGGATCTTCCCCACTCAAGGCTGCCTTCAAGGGAAGGCTTCCCTAGGTCGCCTTGGGGCCATTCACCCTTGTGGTTCAGGCCCTCCCCCCGGCCCGCTTCCCCAGCCTGGCAGGACACCTGCCTACCTCCAGGGAAGCAGCCTCTGAGGAGGATCTTCCCCACTCAAGGCTGCCTTCAAGGGAAGGCTTCCCTAGGGCGCCTTTGGGCCATTCACCCTTGTGGTTCAGGCCCTCCTCAGGCCCGCTTCCCCAGCCTGGCAGGAAACCTGCCTACCTCCAGGGAAGCAGCCTCTGAGGAGGATCTTCCCCACTCAAGGCTGCCTTCAAGGGAAGGCTTCCCTAGGGCGCCTTTGGGCCATTCACCCTTGTGGTTCAGGCCCTTCCCCCGGCCCGCTTCCCCAGCCTGGCAGGACACCTGCCTACCTCCAGGGAAGCAGCCTCTGAGGAGGATCTTCCCCACTCAAGGCTGCCTTCAAGGGAAGGCTTCCCTAGGTCGCCTTGGGGCCATTCACCCCTGTGGTTCAGGCCCTCCCCCCGGCCCGCTTCCCCAGCCTGGCAGGACACCTGCCTACCTCCAGGGAAGCAGCCTCTGAGGAGGATCTTCCCCACTCAAGGCTGCCTTCAAGGGAAGGCTTCCCTAGGGCGCCATTGGGCCATTCACCCTTGTGGTTCAGGCCCTCCCCCCGGCCCGCTTCCCCAGCCTGGCAGGACACCTGCCTACCTCCAGGGAAGCAGCCTCTGAGGAGGATCTTCCCCACTCAAGGCTGCCTTCAAGGGAAGGCTTCCCTAGGGCGCCTTTGGGCCATTCACCCTTGTGGTTCAGGCCCTCCCCCCGGCCCGCTTCCCCAGCCTGGCAGGACACCTGCCTACCTCCAGGAAAGCAGCCTCTGAGGAGGATCTTCCCCACTCAAGGCTGCCTTCAAGGGAAGGCTTCCCTAGGTCGCCTTGGGGCCATTCACCCCTGTGGTTCAGGCCCTCCCCCCGGCCCGCTTCCCCAGCCTGGCAGGACACCTGCCTACCTCCAGGGAAGCAGCCTCTGAGGAGGATCTTCCCCACTCAAGGCTGCCTTCAAGGGAAGGCTTCCCTAGGGCGCCTTGGGGCCATTCACCCTTGTGGTTCAGGCCCTCCCCCCGGCCCGCTTCCCCAGCCTGGCAGGACACCTGCCTACCTCCAGGGAAGCAGCCTCTGAGGAGGATCTTCCCCACTCAAGGCTGCCTTCAAGGGAAGGCTTCCCTAGGGCGCCTTTGGGCCATTCACCCTTGTGGTTCAGGCCCTCCCCCCGGCCCGCTTCCCCAGCCTGGCAGGACACCTGCCTACCTCCAGGGAAGCAGCCTCTGAGGAGGATCTTCCCCACTCAAGGCTGCCTTCAAGGGAAGGCTTCCCTAGGGCGCCTTTGGGCCATTCACCCCTGTGGTTCAGGCCCTCCTCAGGCCCGCTTCCCCAGCCTGGCAGGAAACCTGCCTACCTCCAGGGAAGCAGCCTCTGAGGAGGATCTTCCCCACTCAAGGCTGCCTTCAAGGGAAGGCTTCCCTAGGGCGCCTTTGGGCCATTCACCCTTGTGGTTCAGGCCCTCCCCCCGGCCCGCTTCCCCAGCCTGGCAGGACACCTGCCTACCTCCAGGGAAGCAGCCTCTGAGGAGGATCTTCCCCACTCAAGGCTGCCTTCAAGGGAAGGCTTCCCTAGGTCGCCTTGGGGCCATTCACCCCTGTGGTTCAGGCCCTCCCCCCGGCCCGCTTCCCCAGCCTGGCAGGACACCTGCCTACCTCCAGGGAAGCAGCCTCTGAGGAGGATCTTCCCCACTCAAGGCTGCCTTCAAGGGAAGGCTTCCCTAGGGCGCCTTGGGGCCATTCACCCTTGTGGTTCAGGCCCTCCCCCCGGCCCGCTTCCCCAGCCTGGCAGGACACCTGCCTACCTGCAGGGAAGCAGCCTCTGAGGAGGATCTTCCCCACTCAAGGCTGCCTTCAAGGGAAGGCTTCCCTAGGGCGCCTTTGGGCCATTCACCCTTGTGGTTAAGGCCCTCCCCCCGGCCCGCTTCCCCAGCCTGGCAGGACACCTGCCTACCTCCAGGGAAGCAGCCTCTGAGGAGGATCTTCCCCACTCAAGGCTGGCTTCAAGGGAAGGCTTCCCTAGGTCGCCTTGGGGCCATTCACCCCTGTGGTTCAGGCCCTCCCCCCGGCCCGCTTCCCCAGCCTGGCAGGACACCTGCCTACCTCCAGGGAAGCAGCCTCTGAGGAGGATCTTCCCCACTCAAGGCTGCCTTCAAGGGAAGGCTTCCCTAGGGCGCCTTGGGGCCATTCACCCTTGTGGTTCAGGCCCTCCCCCCGGCCCGCTTTCCCAGCCTGGCAGGACACCTGCCTACCTCCAGGGAAGCAGCCTCTGAGGAGGATCTTCCCCACTCAAGGCTGCCTTCAAGGGAAGGCTTCCCTAGGGCGCCTTTGGGCCATTCACCCTTGTGGTTCAGGCCCTCCCCCAGGCCCGCTTCCCCAGCCTGGCAGGACACCTGCCTACCTCCAGGGAAGCAGCCTCTGAGGAGGATCTTCCCCACTCAAGGCTGCCTTCAAGGGAAGGCTTCCCTAGGGCGCCTTGGGGCCATTCACCCTTGTGGTTCAGGCCCTCCTCCCGGCCCGCTTCCCCAGCCTGGCAGGACACCTGCCTACCTCCAGGGAAGCAGCCTCTGAGGAGGATCTTCCCCACTCAAGGCTGCCTTCAAGGGAAGGCTTCCCTAGGGCGCCTTGGGGCCATTCACCCTTGTGGTTCAGGCCCTCCCCCCGGCCCGCTTCCCCAGCCTGGCAGGACACCTGCCTACCTCCAGGGAAGCAGCCTCTGAGGAGGATCTTCCCCACTCAAGGCTGCCTTCAAGGGAAGGCTTCCCTATGGCGCCTTTGGGCCATTCACCCTTGTGGTTCAGGCCCTCCCCCCGGCCCGCTTCCCCAGCCTGGCAGGACACCTGCCTACCTCCAGGGAAGCAGCCTCTGAGGAGGATCTTCCCCACTCAAGGCTGCCTTCAAGGGAAGGCTTCCCTAGGTCGCCTTGGGGCCATTCACCCCTGTGGTTCAGGCCCTCCCCCCGGCCTGCTTCCCCAGCCTGGCAGGACACCTGCCTACCTCCAGGGAAGCAGCCTCTGAGGAGGATCTTCCCCACTCAAGGCTGCCTTCAAGGGAAGGCTTCCCTAGGGCGCCTTGGGGCCCATTCACCCTTGTGGTTCAGGCCCTCCCCCCGGCCCGCTTCCCCAGCCTGGCAGGACACCTGCCTACCTCCAGGGAAGCAGCCTCTGAGGAGGATCTTCCCCACTCAAGGCTGCCTTCAAGGGAAGGCTTCCCTAGGGCGCCTTTGGGCCATTCACCCTTGTGGTTCTAGGCCCTCCCCCAGGCCCGCTTCCCCAGCCTGGCAGGAAACCTGCCTACCTCCAGGGAAGCAGCCTCTGAGGAGGATCTTCCCCACTCAAGGCTGCCTTCAAGGGAAGGCTTCCCTAGGGCGCCTTGGGCCATTCACCCTTGTGGTTCAGGCCCTCCCCCCGGCCCGCTTCCCCAGCCTGGCAGGACACCTGCCTACCTCCAGGGAAGCAGCCTCTGAGGAGGATCTTCCCCACTCAAGGCTGCCTTCAAGAGAAGGCTTCCCTAGGTCGCCTTGGGGCCATTCACCCCTGTGGTTCAGGCCCTCCCCCCGGCCCGCTTCCCCAGCCTGGCAGGACACATGCCTACCTCCAGGGAAGCAGCCTCTGAGGAGGATCTTCCCCACTCAAGGCTGCCTTCAAGGGAAGGCTTCCCTAGGGCGCCTTTGGGCCATTCACCCTTGTGGTTCAGGCCCTCCCCCCAGCCCGCTTCCCCAGCCTGGCAGGACACCTGCCTACCTCCAGGGAAGCAGCCTCTGAGGAGGATCTTCCCCACTCAAGGCTGCCTTCAAGGGAAGGCTTCCCTAGGGCGCCTTTGGGCCATTCACCCTTGTGGTTCAGGCCCTCCCCCCGGCCCGCTTCCCCAGCCTGGCAGGACACCTGCCTACCTCCAGGAAGCAGCCTCTGAGGAGGATCTTCCCCACTCAAGGCTGCCTTCAAGGGAAGGCTTCCCTAGGTCGCCTTGGGGCCATTCACCCTGTGGTTCAGGCCCTCCCCCCAGGCCCGCTTCCCCAGCCTGGCAGGAAACCTGCCTACCTCCAGGGAAGCAGCCTCTGAGGAGGATCTTCCCCACTCAAGGCTGCCTTTAAGGGAAGGCTTCCCTAGGGCGCCTTGGGGCCATTCACCCTTGTGGTTCAGGCCCTCCCCCCGGCCCGCTTCCCCAGCCTGGCAGGACACCTGCCTACCTCCAGGGAAGCAGCCTCTGAGGAGGATCTTCCCACTCAAGGCTGCCTTCAAGGGAAGGCTTCCCTAGGGCGCCTTTGGGCCATTCACCCTTGTGGTTCAGGCCCTCCCCCAGGCCCGCTTCCCCAGCCTGGCAGGAAACCTGCCTACCTCCAGGAAAGCAGCCTCTGAGGAGGATCTTCCCCACTCAAGGCTGCCTTCAAGGGAAGGCTTCCCTAGGGCGCCTTTGGGCCATTCACCCTTGTGGTTCAGGCCCTCCCCCCGGCCCGCTTCCCCAGCCTGGCAGGACACCTGCCTACCTCCAGGGAAGCAGCCTCTGAGGAGGATCTTCCCCACTCAAGGCTGCCTTCAAGGGAAGGCTTCCCTAGGTCGCCTTGGGGCCATTCACCCTTGTGGTTCAGGCCCTCCCCCAGGCCCGCTTCCCAGCCTGGCAGGACACCTGCCTACCTCCAGGGAAGCAGCCTCTGAGGAGGATCTTCCCCACTCAAGGCTGCCTTCAAGGGAAGGCTTCCCTTGGGCGCCTTTGGGCCATTCACCCTTGTGGTTCAGGCCCTCCCCCAGGCCCGCTTCCCCAGCCTGGCAGGAAACCTGCCTACCTCCAGGGAAGCAGCCTCTGAGGAGGATCTTCCCCACTCAAGGCTGCCTTCAAGGGAAGGCTTCCCTAGGGCGCCTTTGGGCCATTCACCCTTGTGGTTCAGGCCCTCCCCCCGGCCCGCTTCCCCAGCCTGGCAGGAAACCTGCCTACCTCCAGGGAAGCAGCCTCTGAGGAGGATCTTCCCCACTCAAGGCTGCCTTCAAGGGAAGGCTTCCCTAGGTCGCCTTGGGGCCATTCACCCTTGTGGTTCAGGCCCTCCCCCAGGCCCGCTTCCCCAGCCTGGCAGGAAAAGCTGCCTACCTCCAGGGAAGCAGCCTCTGAGGAGGATCTTCCCCACTCAAGGCTGGCTTCAAGGGAAGGCTTCCCTAGGGTGCCTTGGGACCATTCACCCCTGTGGTTCAGGCCTCCCCCAGGCCCGCTTCCCCAGCCTGGCAGGACACCTGCCTACCTCCAGGGAAGCAGCCTCTGAGGAGGATCTTCCCCACTCAAGGCTGCCTTCAAGGGAAGGCTTCCCTAGGGCGCCTTTGGGTCATTCACCCTTGTGGTTCAGGCCCTCCCCCAGGCCCGCTTCCCCAGCCTGGCAGGACACCTGCCTACCTCCAGGGAAGCAGCCTCTGAGGAGGATCTTCCCCACTCAAGGCTGCCTTCAAGGGAAGGCTTCCCTAGGGCGCCTTGGGGCCATTCACCCTTGTGGTTCAGGCCCTCCCCCCGGCCCGCTTCCCCAGCCTGGCAGGACACCTGCCTACCTCCAGGGAAGCAGCCTCTGAGGAGGATCTTCCCCACTCAAGGCTGCCTTCAAGGGAAGGCTTCCCTAGGGCGCCTTTGGGCCATTCACCCTTGTGGTTCAGGCCCTCCCCCAGGCTGCTTCCCCAGCCTGGCAGGACACCTGCCTACCTCCAGGGAAGCAGCCTCTGAGTCGGATCTTCCCCACTCAAGGCTGCCTTCAAGGGAAGGCTTCCCTAGGGCGCCTTTGGGCCATTCACCCTTGTGGTTCAGGCCCTCCCCCCGGCCCGCTTCCCCAGCCTGGCAGGAAACCTGCCTACCTCTAGGGAAGCAGCCTCTGAGGAGGATCTTCCCCACTCAAGGCTGCCTTCAAGGGAAGGCTTCCCTAGGGCGCCTTTGGGCCATTCACCCTTGTGGTTCAGGCCCTCCCCCCGGCCCGCTTCCCCAGCCTGGCAGGACACCTGCCTACCTCCAGGGAAGCAGCCTCTGAGGAGGATCTTCCCCACTCAAGGCTGCCTTCAAGGGAAGGCTTCCCTAGGTCGCCTTGGGGCCATTCACCCTTGTGGTTCAGGCCCTCCCCCAGTCCCGCTTCCCCAGCCTGGCAGGAAACCTGCCTACCTCCAGGGAAGCAGCCTCTGAGGAGGATCTTCCCCACTCAAGGCTGCCTTCAAGGGAAGGCTTCCCTAGGGTGCCTGGGACCATTCACCCCTGTGGTTCAGGCCCTCCCCAAGGCCCGCTTCCCCAGCCTGGCAGGACACCTGCCTACCTCCAGGGAAGCAGCCTCTGAGGAGGATCTTCCCCACTCAAGGCTGCCTTCAAGGGAAGGCACTTCCCTAGGGCGCCTTTGGGCCATTCACCCTTGTGGTTCAGGCCCTCCCCCCGGCCCGCTTCCCCAGCCTGGCAGGACACCTGCCTACCTCCAGGGAAGCAGCCTCTGAGGAGGATCTTCCCCACTCAAGGCTGCCTTCAAGGGAAGGC
>JANJGK010008157.1:5000-10000 GCA_039081455.1 Macrobrachium rosenbergii
ATTTCTCCTGCAACATTTGCAGGAGACCATGAAATATAACTGGCCCGTTCTTGAAGAGTTGCCGCCGATAACAATGGTGTCTAGTGGCGATAAAGTTATTTCGTATTGTGTGTGTGAAGTCGCACAGGTGCTGGGACGGGAGGCGGGGAAGGGTTAGGGGGGAGGGGACCATCTCTTCGCCCTCATTTAGCGAAGACTCGGGAGTTAAGAAAGGGAAGTGGAGCTATAGAAGGGAATTAGAAGGAAAAGGGGGGAAGTGGAAGAGAGATAATAAATGAAGTTTAACTGTGAATGAAGTGATAATAATCCCTCCACTCAAAAGAGAAATGATATATAGACATTTAGGAAGGCAAATTACAGGGGTTGGAATTCTTCCCAGAGTGAATATGAGAATTGGTAGCCTAAAGGGTGTTTACCCTTGCCACTTTGAGATAAGGTGGGATTCCATCCTCGAAGAACTCTGTGCAACACTGGCTGAAATAGTATCCGCAAAAAAAAAAAAAACAGGCTGTGAGTTGTTAGTTCTTGGAACAATGCCATATGAGCACGTTAAGTGGCATCTTCTATCTCCTTTAACGTCAGAATTTGATAATGCTCTCAGAGTTCAGGCTGCACATGTGGATTGCATGACATCACCTTAAAGAGCATGCGCGTTTTCAGTTTTGTTGTAAGCTTCAGAATGTTGCCAGAGAACGTACTCATGTGACGTCAACTTCACTCGATATTATTATTATTATTATTATTATTATTATTATTATTATTATTATTATTATTATTATTATTATTCGGAAGATGAACCCTATGCATATGGAGCAAGCCCATCAAAGGGGCCAGTGACTTGAAATTCAAGCTTCCAAAAAATATGTTGTTCATTAGAAAGAAGTAACAGAGGGTAATGTAGAATATAGAGATAAGAGATGACTTATTAGAAAAGAAAAAACAGATTAACAAATTAATAAATAAATAAAGAAGTAAGTAAATTATTAAAATACAAGAATTGTGTTAAAGTAGTAATGCACTGCATCTTCTTTAGAACTTTTGAAGTTCCAATTGCACGACATCCTCAGGGAGACTGTTCCACAGTCCAACCGTGTGAGGAATAAAGGACCTCTGGAACTGAGAAATTCGTCAGCAAGGCACATTTACTGAATATTGTCGCTGCTGTCCAGCTAAAAAGTTAAGTATACCTTAGTTTAACCAGACCACTGAGCTGATTAACAGCTCTCCTAGGGCTGGCCCGAAGGATTAGACTTATTTTACGTGGCTAAGAACCAATTGGTTACCTAGCAACGGGACCTACAGTTTATTGTGGAATCCGAACCACATTATAGCGAGAGATGAATTTCTATCACCAGAAATAAATTCTAATTCTTCACTGGCCGGCCGGAGATCCGAACTCGGGCCCTGCAGTGTGCCAGCCGAGAACGGTACCGACCAGGCCAACGAAGAACTAAGACGATTCAGGTTGTTCTCGTCAGGAATAGGGATTCAGGGATCAGTTGTGAATGTGGGAGGTGAATGTGTAGATGTTCATTAGACGAGCTGTCTGGAACAGCCGGCAGTTTTCTCCCCAAATGGTGAATAGTGAATCTCTTCCATTCTTGGGGCCATTTTGGGCGTTCTTCATCCTGTTAGTTCGTATTGCGTCTTTATGTCGAGATTCATTTGCTCATTAACCTCTCTCTCTCTCTCTCTCTCTCTCTCTCTCTCTTCCCTATTCTTATTAGTTCTTTTCCCTCTTACCTCCACCCACTTATCTATCCTCTTGTATTCCTGTGCATGGTCCCTCTCATTTGTTTCTCAATTGCACCTTGAATAATCTGTGTTTTATCTCCAAAGTTTTCATTTCCTTTCCTACCACTGTTTATTTTTATCCCCTCTTCCCCTCACCCCCCCCCCCCCACCTCCAGCTCCCAAAATTACAGACACACTCTGCTGACTATGACCCCACCTATTATCCACAAACTTCATATACTCCTTTCACTTTTGTCTTTAACCATAGCCCATTTTTTATCCGTATTCTTGCTAAATGTTCGCCTCTTGTGTCACAAATCAAACTCATTTGTCCCAATTAACTTCACTTAAATGTTCACTCCTTCCCCACTGACTTGAATTTATATCTATCGTAACTTTCGCTTCAACTGAATAATGATCAGATATACCTCCAGCTGCTCGTCTTCTCACAATTACCTCTAACAACTAGCTCTTGTATCTACTGTGTATATATAATAAATGCATAGTCACAAAACCCGTCTTCCTTGCCCCATTCGTCTTTCTAAGTGATCCTATTCATATTTTTCTCAGGAAGCCACGTATTTCCAACAAAGAAGACCTTCCTTGCTCTTTCTCTCGCAAAAGATCTTCCATTGTGAGCACTGCAAAATCTTTGCCCTCTGGCTGCATTTCTAAGAAGTATGCTCATTAGGGAATAATAATTATAATAATAATTCTTTCTGACGTCGCATAATATGAGCAGTGAACTGGAAAAGAAATTTGAACAGCGCCTTTGTTGCGTTGGAAAATTATTAAGATATGTGCATTGCAGAGATCTTCAGTTCCGGAATGGAGAGGTAAGTGAGCTGTAGGATTTTATTATTTTCAAATTTTTATTTCTTGAAGAGTGGGGCTGCCAGCCTAATGCCCTTTTCCAGCCCAAGCCCGGAGGAAGCACAAAAAGAGGAAAAAAGTGTGAAGCTTGATCTCAAATGCTCCGTTGCGCCGGGGTGGGGGGGGGGAGTTTAATGCCGTTAGTGCACCTCTTGCAGTGCACTGTAGGCATTACTTATGGTTCCTTGCAGCGTCCCTTCAGCCCCTGGCTGCAGCCCCTTTCATTCCTTATACTGTACCTCCGTTCATATTCTCTTTCTTCCTTATTACACTCCACACTATCATAACAAATGTTTCATAGTGCAGCTTCGAAGTTTTCCTCCCGTTACACTTCAAACCTTTCTACTGTCAATTTCCCTTTCAGCGCTGAATGACCTCCTAGCTCACAGCGCTTGGCTTTTAGCCAAAATTCTATATTCCATTCCACTATTAACCCTCAATGAAACGATAGGCCCTCCTGCCTCTCAAATGAAGAGTGGTTATATAGAAGTCATTGAAAACCGAAGTAGGAAGAGAATTCCAGTGATTGGGAGCAATAGAGAACTGCTGGTCTCTTCAGAGTAAATATGAGAAGAAGTGGCCTGACAGGTATTCCTGAGAAGAGGAAAGGGGTTCGAGATTTAAGGTAAGAGTTGGGCTGTTGATCAAACAAACTGCCTTTGATTCAAACCTTTCAAGGAAGAAGATAAAATTAGCTTTTCGATACGAGTGACACTCCAGCCAAAATAACTCATTGTTAAGAATAAGGCCACTTGACAGGACTCCAAGCCACAAATATCAGTTAGTCAAGGCGGACTGTCACAAATTCTGAAGAACCAACCGCAGGTTTCAGCATCTAGAAAGAACATTTGAGCATGTAGTTTGACTTGATTTGTGAAAAGATAGGCTGTAAAGCCAAGCACTCGGGCTCACTTTCAGCTGTTCAGCGTTTAAGACAGTGAAAAAAGTGAGAGAGAGAGAGAGAGAGAGAGAGAGAGAGATGCACTTAGCAAAATGGAAGACACGAAGCGGGAATGGAGGTCAAGCGTTAAAAAAAAAAAAGAAAAAAAAAAAAAAGTGGGTGCAGCTAAGTGTCGAAGGGACGCCGCAAGCACCCTACAATGGACCACGTGATGTGCACTGACATCACCGCCCTCCAACGTGTTTGAGGGCTTAGTAATATGCGCAACACGCATGCGCATTGTTCTTTTGCCCAGACAAGGAGCAAGTGGCTTAAAAGCAGCGTCCGGGGAAGTTAACACAAACTGGCGAGACAGAGTCCCCCCGGGGGAGCCACAGTGTCTGTCAAGCGAACGGGAATATTGTCATACGAGAACGCCTGTGTTTATTAGGAATACAGACGCGAATAATGGCTGGAGGGGGGGGGGAGAAAATTTAATCCCCGGGTGTAATTAGAGAGGGTATGTTAGCTGAATTAGCTGCGCGTTATGGCCAAATGACCCGAAAATGAGAACTGGAACAATATCGCCGTCGCGAATTTGCATATCCGGTAATTGGGCCGGAACTTACATCAATGTGCTCCTGAATTAATGGATTGGGGATTTGTTATGGAGTTCAAAATGGCGCACCTTTCTTTCCCACTTCATTTATTTATTTATTTATTGTTTATTTATTGGAGTTTTCACTTATTTATTTATGTATTTATTTATTTAATTGTTTTTTTTGTATCTTTTAACTTTATTAGAGAAATGTAAGCAAGGTTGAGATCAACTTTGTAAAGTTGCAACTGCCAATAATAATAATAATAATGTCCTATTTTTATCAGCATCATGTGCTATTTTTCTCTGAGAATTACTGAATACTTAGTAATTGTTGTTATTGTATGCCTCTCACCCACTCCTTTTCTCCTGAGAGGTATTTGTTGTTTTGGGATGAGGGTGCGACCTCTTCGTCCTTCTCCGTCATTGTTGCGACCTACCTCATTTGGCTAATTACCAGGTACATTATTAACATCTTTTGTGGTCAACAGAGGCATATAATTATATTGCCATTTTAAACGGAACATGCCCGAAACGTTCCGGCTTGCTTGGGACTCGAACTCGTGAACATTGGAAAACGAGGATGCAGCTTTAATGTCGTCATTATTATGCATCAGTATCAAATGATATTATTATTATTATTATTATTATTATTATTATTATTATTATTATTATTCAGAAGCCAAGGAATTTGGAGTTCATTTAAAAGAAGTTACAGAGGATAATAACAAATATAGAAAGAAGATTTCAGATATTGGAAGAGAAAAAAAGAACAATTAATAGATTAATAGATAAATATAAATATATAAAAATATAGATGAATTATTAAAATACAGGGAGAATAATTGGTTTAGGGTAGGAATGCGTTGCATATACGCTCGAACTTTTAAAGTTCCAGTTGCACGACATAATAAT
>JANJGK010008157.1:12500-27863 GCA_039081455.1 Macrobrachium rosenbergii
TGTCTCCCTTTTGTCTCCCCTCTGACTTCTTTCTGTCTCCCCTTTGTCACCCTTTTATCTATCCTCTCTCCCTCCCGCCTCTGTCTTCCTTCGTCCTCCCCTTTGTCTACCCTTTGTCTCCCCTGTGTCTTCCCCTTGTCTCCCCTCTGTCTTCCTTGTCTCCCCTTTGTCTATCCCCTGTCTCCCCTGTATCTCGTCTTTGTCTGTCTTCTGTGTCTTCTTGTCTCCCCTCTGTCTACCCTTTGTTTCCCCTTGTCTCAAACCGAGAGGTATTTTTCACTATTGCTTTTGGGGTCTTTGGTTCGGGGTCGTTTCAATTTGAGTCTAGTAAAATTCAGTGCTAGCAATTAATTCTCCGCCAACAATTCATTGCCAACAATTCATCGCCAACAATTCACCGCCAACAATTCGTCGTCAACAATTCACCGTCAAAAATTCACCGCCATAAAAAAAAGTAAAGAAAGAATCGCGCGCGCGCGCGTGTGTGTGTGTGTGTGTGTGTGGTTGTGCGTGAACTAGTATTTTCTGACATTTTGTTAAAGATACAAAAATGCTGAATAAATTATATATGTATACATATATGTATGTATATATAATATATATATATATATATATATATATATATATTTATATATATATATATATACATGTAGAATCTACTGGTCACTTTTACCAGGCTCTTCAATTTCTTCCGTTTGGATACTTTCGGCTTCGTAGTTACAAGCACATCCAAAAAAGCGCGAAGAATTCGAGAAGTTAAGAGGGCATTGTGGCTATTAGAATTATATATATATACTGTACATATATTATATTATTTCGAAAAAAATACAGGTACGTACACTGGATAGACAGAGTAAAATCTGAAAAATATTTCTGGAAGATAAAAAAAATTTGCTAAAATTCGAAACAAACATTTTAAAATATATATATATATACTTGAACAGAAAATACTAGGCAAGAAATGTTGAGCCACTCCATGCAAATAGTCAATAAACCTATCGTTTGGATCATATTTCCGAACGAGATTCTGATTTCTATATTTTTTTCTCAATAGCAGGTTTTTACCAAACACCAGCTATAAACTGCGCAATTCTAACTTCATTTAATATTTAGGAATTTTTATTCAATTAACCAATTTCCAAACATTGGAACGGCATGCAGTCATCTTTTCTTCAGGCTACCGGTATTACCTCACTCTACTACCATAATACAATTCTTGCATTTTAATAGTTTACATCTATTGTCATCTATTTATTTACTGATTTGTTAATGTATCTTTTCCTTTTTAGTTTTGTATAAAAGAAAACTATTGTGACGGCTATGTTTGTCCGTCCGCACTTTTTCTGTCCGCACTTTTCTGTCCGCCCTCAAATCTTAAAAACTACTGAGGCTAGAGGACTGCAAATTGGTATGTTGATCATCCGCCCTCCAATCATCAAACATACCAAATTGCAACCCTCTAGCCCGGGTAGTTTTTATTTTATTTAGAGTTAAAGTTAGGCATAATCGCGCTTCTGGCACCGCTATAGGTACCAACAACACAGGCCACCACCGGACCGTGGCTGAGTTTCATGGGGTGCGGCTGAAGTTTCATTCAGCATTATACGCTGTACAGAAAACTCGATTGCGCCGAAGAAATTTCGGCGCCTTTTTCTGTATTTCCCATTACCTTCTGACTTCTTCCTAATGAGCACCATATTCTTTGGAAGCTTGAACTTCAAGTCAGTGGTGAATGTGGTGGGCTTGTTCCGTATGAATAGGGTTCATCTTCTGAATAATAATAATGATCATAATTCCTTCATTTTGTTTTTCTTGGTAACACGTATAAATAGCAATATACCGTTTTGTTTTTCTTTTCTCTGTCTGAATAAACTGAGAGGTTATTTACAGAGGAAGTATTCAGCTGTTTGGGGTTAAGTATACGTTAGTTTAACCAGACCACTGAGCTGATTAACAGCTCTCCTAGGGCTGGCCCGAAGGGTTAGACTTATTTAACGTGGCTAAGAACCAGTTGGTTACTTAGCAACGGGACCTACAGCTTATTGTGGAATCCGAACCACATTATAGCGAGAAATGAATTTCTATCACTAGAAATAAATTCCTCTAACTCTTCATTAGCCGGGCGGAGAGGCGAACTCGGGCCTAGCGAGTTTCCAGGCCACAACTCTACCGACTCGCCCAACGAAGAGCTAGCTGTTTGGGGTGAATTATTTACGTTGAAGTCAGAGCACAAGCCTGGTTATTTGCGTAAACAAGTAATGAAAACAATCGTTACCGATGATATTGCTTGACGGTAAATTGTTGGCGATGATTTGCTGGCGGTGATTTGTTAGCGGTTATTTGTTTGACGAGATTTGTTGGAGGTGAATTGTTTGACTGAGATTTGTTGGTGGTGAATTGTTTGACGGAGATTTGTTGGTGGTGAAATGTTGGCGGTGATTTGTTTGACGAAGATTTGTTGGTGGTGAATTGTTGACTGAGATTTGTTGGTGGTGAATTGTTTGGCGGAGATTTGTTGGTGGTGAATTGACTGAGATTTGTTGGTGGTGAAATATTTGACGGAGTTTTGTCGGTGGTGAATTGTTTGACTGAGATTTGTTTGCGGTGAATTGTTTGGCGAAGATTTCTTGGTGGTGAATTGTTGGCGGTGAATTGTTTGACAGAGATTTGTTGGTGGTGAATTGTTTGACGGAGATTTGTTGGTGGTGAATTGTTTGACTGAGATTTGTTGGTGGTGAACTGTTCGACGGAGATTTGTTGGTGGTGAGTTGTTTGACTGAGATTTGTTGGTGGTGAATTGTTCGACGGAGATTTGTTGGTGGTGAATTGTTTGATTGAGATTTGTAGGTGGTGAATTGTTTGACGAAGATTTGTTGGTGGTGATTTGTTGGTGGTGAATTGTTTGACTGAGATTTGTTGGTGGTGAATTGATTGACGGAGATTTGTTGGTGGTGAATTGTTGGCGGTGATTTGTTTAATGAAGATTTGTTGGTGGTGAACGGTTGGCGGTGAGTTGTTGGCGGTGATTTGCTGGCGCTGAATTGTTGACGGTGATTTGTTGACCGCGATTTGTTGGCGGTGATTTTTCCCGGATACTTTTCAATTTCGATAAAATTTGTCTCTCTCTCACTTCCCGTTTGGACCTTCATTAGAAAAGAAAGTTCTCTGGAAAGAGAAGACTTTTCTTTTTTTAATTCCTCCTTCTGCCGAGGAATGTCGAGAGTCCCTTTTTTGACGTCGTCGTTACCTCTCTGACTTCAGTGTTGGCTCCAGAAGTCCTTTTCTTCGTCGTGATGTAAGAAGTCATTCAAGAACTTTTTATATCATGCAGTTAGGTCTGGTTTAGCCATTCAAGATATCAGGTATGGAATTCCTCATATATTACATAACTATTTTGCCGCATCACTTTTGTCTAATGTATTAAAAGGTACTTGTCATGGAAATGATTACGTTTTACAAGATCGTCATCAGAACACCTACATTATTTGAACGTATTATTATTATTATAAGCAGCAGAATGTGGAATAGTTTTATTTATTCATCACCTCTTTCTATAACTTGACCAGCGGGCTCCCGGTTGGCCTGGGTGGATCAGTTGGTACCCCCTGCCCTTGGCCTCTCATTTGAGAGACCGGGGTTCGATCCTGATGTGATGTGAGTCAGAAATTTATTTCTGTGAGACACGTGCTCATTTGTTCATTAGTTATATATATATATATATATATATACATATATATACATGTATATGTGTATATATATATATTATATATGTATATGTATATATGTACACATATATGTGTATGTATATGTCTATACATATACATGCACACATATATGTATATATATATATATATATATATATAAACGCGTGTATGTGCTCTGTGTATTTATGCATACATCACATAAAGGTATTCTTTAATTGAATTCTTTCTCAAACATAGAAGTGTTTTTCATGGACAGCGGGAAAGTGTGAAGGACTCGGGGAACTTTAGCAATTAGGACTTGAAAAAAAAAAGCGAAGACAGTTCTCCCCATTTTTATCTGGTGTAATGGTGAGAAATGCCTCAATATCTCACGTAGACGTTTCCACTCGCTTAGGCACAACGCTGAATAAAGTGGAATTTTTCACACGTTTAAAATGCTGTTTGAGAAATCGGGTGGATACTCAATTCTCTCTCTCTCTCTCTCTCTCTCTCTCTCTTATATATATATATATATATATATAAAAGTCTTTATGACTGCGAAGTGAAAAGCTCACCGACCTGAGCCACCTTTCCAGAATTTCCTATTTCTCTCTCTCTCTCTCTCTCTCTCTCTCTCATTTTGTAAATAATATTTATGACTGCAAAGTGAAAAATTCAAGGATTTCAACAACGTTGTCAGAATCTCTCTCTCTCTCTCTCTCTCTCTCTCTCGTTCTGTCAGGTGAATCAAGTTGAAGCAGCCGAACTATTATGTTAAAGGCGTCCGGATTCGTTAGAGTGAACAGCGGAAAGTTGGGAAGCGTTAACACAGCAACAGGGTCCTCCCCAAGGCATTGTCACTTCCGAGATCGGATCGGGGCAGAGAGCCGTGAAATTATTTATTTATTTATCCGAACGAATAAAACATCGCGTCGTTTTAACGAAGTAGAAATTCTCCCTTAGGGGTGTGTTTGTACTGTATACAATATATATATATATATATATATATATAATATATATATATATATATATATGTGTGTGTGTGTGTGTGTGTGTGTGTATTTAAATTTATATATACATACATGTATATGTACATAAATACGTACATTAATTATATGTATATAAATACATATATAAGTTATCTATCTATCTTTCTATATATATATATATATATACACACACATGCATACACAAACGTATTTTCCAGGCAATATAATTCGACCCTCCTAACTTTCGTACTGTAATTGACAAAGCTACAAGAAAACTACTTGAAGAATAAAGAACGAGGCGACAGCGGAAAGAAGTATGGCAGTTTCTATCGTTTCAGGAGATTTATTTTAGTCATTTCTCTTTATCCCTTTTTGTGTTTTTCCTCCATATTTCACCTTTGTTTCTTATTTTATCTTTTTTTTTAAATTGTACCACATTCGTTTAATGGGAGGAGGCTAGAGAGCCTCCTTATGTGACGCAACTGGTAAGAGGTTTTGGGCTAATAGGATTTTCTGAGAATCTCAGCCATTAAGAGAAATATAAGAACTTGAAAGAACGGTGATTTCTGTGATAGTAGCACTTGGGCTGATGATGATAATGATGATGATGATGGTTATTATTACAATGATAGTAGCATTTATGGTGATGAATGGTGATTGCAATGATAGTAGCACTTATAATGGTAATGATAACGATGAGGAATGATGATTGCGATTATGGTTGCACCTATGGTGATGATGATAATGATCAGGAATGATGATTGCATAATATTAGCACTTATGGTAATGATGAGGAATGATGATTGCCATGATAGTATCACTTATGATGATGATGATTGTAGTAATAGTAGCACTTATGATGGTGATGAGAATGATGAGGAATGATGATTGCAATGATAAAAGCACTTATGATAACGGTGAGGAATGATGATTGCAATTACAGTAGTACCTATGGTGATGATGATATTGATGAGGAATTATGATTGCCGTGATAGTAGCACTTATGATGATGATGATGATTGTAGTAATAGTAGTACTTTCACCATACGTCAGAATGTCATTCCCCTTCCCCCCCTTTCCAAAATTGTCTGCCTCAAAAGGCGCATTCCAAATAATGTGCAACAAAATACTACCACAAACACACAAGCTAGCCGAGAGAAAGCCCACCATGACCTCTCAGTAGTGCGGACTGATCCACACTGCTTTTTGTGTGGTCCTAGAGCCAGTTTGAGCCTGCCAATCTTTGGTCACAATTTCCCCCTGAGACTCTGAATTTTCCCCCTGGCTGAGAAGCACCGCGTAGTATATTTTTTTTAGTTTCTAAATAACGTCCCTAAAAATGAATAAAAGAAACACCATGAGTTGTTCAATAAAAGAATCTAGCCAGAACATGGAAAAAGTTTTGTGAATAAAAATGTGGAAGATAAAAATGTTTCAAATAGAACGTCCCCGGGAAAAATGGAAAGAGAAAATGGTTGGCAAAAAACAAAATACATTAATGTGCCTGCATTATTTAAGCCTTCAGTTTTTCCTCGGTCTACTTTTTGTTTGCTAATTCTCCCTAATTCTCTCTCTAGAGTTTGTCCCAGTTTACCAGGACCTCGCTGTTATAGCTGAGGGGGAATCAGATAAGTGTTTGGTCCCCTGCCCAAAACTCGTGATGTTTTTAAGTGACCTTCAGTTTTATTTGGAAGTTCAGCAAATATCTGAAGCTCACGAGGTATTCGTAATTCAGTATTTGAATTCCTTTGTGAATAAGTATTTCATTCACTTGAGAGAGTGCATTTAAGAAATTTCCTCAAGTGCTACTTTGACCTTGACCTTCATTTTGCCGTGGACCACCCGTCAACTCGCCTTTTCCTACATGAGCTTTTTAGAAATCATGCGTGATACTTTGCCCTTCATCTTTAATCCCCTGTTTTCATCCCGCTTATAATAAAGCGACGTCATCAGGTTGCCCACACCATCGACCTCTGATTCTAGGAAAATAAAATCCTCAGCAGGGCCGTCCCCCAGGCCCAGGTAGTCGTGCCCCTCCTGCCGGGCATTGTGTCGCGTTTCCCTCCCGCTGGAAGCTCCTAATTAGGTACTTTGGCGCAGACGACCGGACTGGTAATTACGTTTCCAAGTTTTGTCCTCATCAATTTGGTGGTGCGAGTTTTCTTGATATGAGGAGCCTTTGGGAGCTTCGTCGGGGATAGGAGGAGGAGGAGGAGGAGGAGGAGGAGAAGGAAGCGATACGAAAGAGCCTCGGTGTCGAGGCGGCGGGCGCGCCGACTGCTAATAATTAAGTTTGAAAACTCTGAGAATAAAAATGAGAAGGACTCTCTTGCATTAATGGGTTCCGCCTGTCTTGAATGTGGGTTGTAAATATTGATTGTCATGAAGTCACTATATTAAAAGTCCATCGCTGTATTTTCACTTGCCGAGATTTAAGAAGTGAGGATTTTTAGTCGCTGCTCTGCGATCAAACTTCCTGTGAGCTATTACTGGATTCGTGTTTAATTTTTTTTTTGTGGGGGGGGGTGTTGCTTTGCAAGAATTCAGTCAGAAATCTTTCATCACAGTTCCAGAGGTTCTTTATTCCTCACACTGTTGGACTGTGGAACAGCCTCCCTGAGGATTTTGTGCAATTGAAACTTTAGAAGTTCAGGCGAAGATGCAGCGCTTTACTACCCAAACCCAGTTCTACTTGTATTCTAATAATTGCGTGCCTTCATTTTTTTCTATTTATTTGTTAATTTATTAATCTATTTTTCTTTTATAATAACTGATCCCATCTTTCTGTATTTCCCATTGCCTTCTTTTCCTTCTTTCAAATGAACACTATATTCTTTGGAAGCTGGAAGTTCAAGTCAGTGGCCCCGGTGGCCTTGTTCCAAATGAGTAGGGTTCATCTGCTGAACGATAATAGCAGCGCGTTACAGCAGTCATTTTGGCTTCCGGTAGTCGCTGCTGGATTACTGCTATGTGACCTCATCAGTCTGCTGCTATACAGGTATGACGTCTTCTTCTGTCATTAGCTTTCTGTTTTTTTATGCAAATTTTATCTTGAGATTCTGTTAACAGGTACTTTACAAAGTATTGACAAAGGAAGTAAATAACATGGTATAACTCGTGAAAGAGTCTGGTTGGTGGTGACTTGAAATTTCATACGTAAGCTGTACAGTAATATGCCAAGGGCATAGGTAGGGCATTGATCCTTGCCAGCTCAAAATTATTGATATATGTAAGACTCGTGTTTTCAAAGCCTGGGAAATTTTAAGTATTCTCGGTGATTGTGACGCCCCTTTCACTGTAAGACATGTTAGTCGAGTGTCAGTTTTGTGGGCTTCAAGATAAGTTTCTTGCCTAGGTGCTTAGATGAAGATGGCAGTTGCCCCCTTTCCAGAATTACACGAAAAGATTTGTATGATACAATTGCATTTTAATTTTTATGCATGAAGACGTTTTTCTTAGAAAAATTGTATAAATTATCATCGTTTATATACAGTTTCATAATGTGACGTATGGCAGTAATTGTAAAGTATGTACGGACCATATGAATGTCAGGAAAAAGAAGTTTATCAAAATCTTCCTTTTCTTTATGTACAGTTATTCATAGCAAGCACTCGCTTCCGCGTCAGTGACCTTACTTTGCTGCTACGCCAGTTTACATGACCCAGCCAATCAGTCAGTGGGCCAAGGTCCATTGAGGAGACGGGTCAACCCACGCACGGCTCGTTGGCGGGGGTGGGTAAAACTGCTGACGTCAGCAGTCCAGGTTTCACCGCTCAGAACCTTCCGCCTAAATCATTTTCAGTGTCAAATGTGGACAGTTTCCATTCTGTTTCGGAACACAAAATCCCTCCTCCTCTTCTTGCTGGAAGAGGCAGGGATGATTGTTTAATGGAATTGTTGTGCACTGAGTGTTAGCAAAGGTCAGAGAGGAACGTTGGTTTGGGACGTCAGTCATATTTATAACGTAGCAGAGTAACTGTTAACAAAGTTATATACGTCGTTTAAATGAAGCATATATATATATATATATATATATATAAATATATATATATGTGTGTGTGTGTGTATGTACAGTATATACATATATGTACAGTATATATGCGTATATATGTTTGTGTATATATGTATGTGTATGTATATACATATATATATATGTGTGTGTGTGTGTATAGCGAGAGGGTGAGAGAAATGAATTCTGACATTACAATGAAACTGTATCTGAAAGACTTTGTCGAATTTATAACGAGGCTTTAAAGACTATTAGGAGTCAGACGGCGGGATAAAGTTAGAAATTATACCATAAGGAAAATCACTGAAGTTCCTTGTATAGAGGAGCTACTGATAAATGGTAAATAGAGATGGACTGGACATGTCCTTCGTCCAACCCCGGGGAAGCGTAGGATGTGATAGTGTCAGCTGGGCTCCTGCTATGGGCACCAGGGGAATTGGATGACCCAGAACCAGATTTGGACGAGAACTACGAGACGGGTTGCTATAGATGAGTGGCGATTTGTGGAAGTGAAAACACGGGAAAGACATGATGTAGTTTAGATTTCTAGGTGTTTGGCCGTGTGTAATCGTGCAGATTATTGGGGCTCTGTAAACCATTGTTCGTCCAATCAGCAAAATTAAAGAGAGAGAGAGAGAGAGAGAGAGAGAGAGAGAGATAGAGAGAGAGAGATTGCTCAAATCGGTGAATATTTTCGTATCATTGTCATGAAAAGTAATACAAAATTTACAGAGAGAGAGAGAGAGAGAGAGAGAGAGAGAGGGAGAGAGAGAAAGAGATAAACCTGAAAAAGATTGCCCAAGTCGATTTGTTTTATATTGTCATGAAAAGTAATACAAAATTGAGAGAGAGAGAGTTTCAAATTATACGAATTGTCCGAAACGTATTTGGAACTGAAAAGGCTTCCCTCCGTATTTCAAAACGCGATTTCTGAAAGTTGACGTCAGCAGACAAAGTAATTAATTAAATCACCGTGAAGCGCAACAAACATTTCGATTCCTGGCAATAATCTTCTATTGGTCCTTTGCCAGATTTGAGAGGCTTCCCAAGTGGAATTTTTAACTTTCTTTCCAAACCTTTTTAGTTTCTGAAGGAATTCTTCAGTGAGTTTGGTCAATCAGTATCCTTCTTGTCTATCAGTTAATAGAATTTCCTGAGCCTCTTAATGGTGATTCTGTGCTAAGTAAATTCTTTGGAAGAGTTCCCTCCTTCAGACCAGTATCACTGAAAACAGTTTTGCTGTTTCACATGACTTGCAGCTCAGAAAAAATTAAAAAGTAATGATAAACATTTCATGTTGAGTAGCGAGGTTCTTTGCAGCGTCCCCTCGACCCCAAGCTGCAACCTCTTTCATTCCTTTTACTGTACCTCCGTTCATATTCTCTTTATTGTATGCCCGCAGTAAATGACCGCTGGACTGGACCAGTCTCCCTGAGGATGTCGTTCAACTGGGACCTCAGAGGTTCGAGCGAAGATGCAATGCGTTTCTGCCCTAAAACAATTCTCCATGTATTTTGTTATTTACTGACAGTTCTGTATATTTATTAATTAATTTGTTAATTTCTTCTTTTCTAATAACTGATCTCTTCTTTCTCTGTTTCCTATTACCTTCTGTTACTTCTTTCAAATGAACACCATATTCTTTGGGAGCTTGAATTTGAAGTCAGTGGCCCCGATGGTGGGCTTGTCCCATATGGATAGGGTTCGTCTCCTGAGTAATAATAATAATAATAATAATAATAATAATAATAATAATAATAATAATAATAATAATAATAATAAAATAGCTTATGCAGTCTTTTGTATTGTTTCGTATATTTTTTTCATTAGCAGGTGTAGGGTATTATCAATTTGTCAGTGACATGCTAGGATATCCTGCTTTCGTTAATTATGTTTACTCTTATGTAAGAGTAAATATTAACAAAGAAACATGAATATTTTTACACGTCCCTTGGAAATTGATGACACCATGTATAACCTGCTGATGAAAAGAATATAAAAATGAAAATGCAGAAAACACTTCATAAGCTAAATGCAATGTAAACAGCAATTGAAAGTATTTTATCACTAAGAAGGTCGCAATTGAGACAGGAGTTGCTTTTAATGTTAATTTTATCACTGAGAAGCCGCTGCTCTGTTACAGAATACCATTTAAAGAAAATTTGATTAACGGAGCAAAATGAAATAAAAATCAAATCAAGTCGTACCAGCGTCAACAGATGTCCACAGAGATCAGGGTGGGATATCAGTAACGGTAATGAATGAAGGTGCAAGAGCAACAACTTTTACTTCAAGAGCAACAACGTTTACTCCAGGAGCAACAACTTTTACTTCAAGAGCAACAACTTTTACTCCAGGAGCAACAACTTTCACTTGAAGAGAAACAACTTTCACTTCCTTCAAGAGCAACAACTATTACTTCAAGAGCAACAACTTTTACTTCAAGAACAACAACTTTTACCCAAAGAGCAACAATGTTACCCCAAGAGCAACATTGCTCCACGTAAGCCTTTGCTGCTTTCTACCTGCGTTCAACATACGATCTCCCGTTTCCATAACGTTGCCAGGATTGCCTCCAAAATGCCAACATATTTCCTCTCCAACGCTGGATTTTCTTCTTCCCCCCCCCCCCCCGCCCGCTTCTTTTTTTTCGAGACAAAGAAATATTGAGAGAGAGAGAAAGATTGAGAAGGAGAAAGTGAAAGAAAGAAAGATTGAGAGAGAGAGAGAAAGAGAGGGAGAGTAGCCAAAGTACAAAAGCGAGGAATAGATAGATAGATAGATAGATAGATAGATAGATAGAAGGAACAAAACGCATAAAAGGGAAACAGACAGTGTCGACCAAACCCCAAACCTTCTCTCCTCTGATGGCGGCCGGGGAGACTGTTTTTATTTCCCGAGCACTTTTAGACTGATACCTTCGTTGTCCGGAGTTGGAATTTGCATTTGCCAGAATTTTCACCTACCCCTTTTCGTCGGTCTGCCTCTGATATAGAGGGCGCCAGGATTAAGGATTAAATTTTCACAATAGAAACCATTTCACCCGTTATTCTTTCAGGCATTGCTTTCTGTTTTGGGCGTAAAGAAAATGTGAGACGGTTCAACGACACGTCAGGAATTTGATGGGAGACTTTTGAAGATTAGTCACTGATTCATGCATTGTGTAGTAAATAAATGTACCTCGCTGTCGAACTTCTCAGTCCCAGAGGTCCTTTATTCCTCACACTGCTGGACTGGAACTGTCTCCCTGAAGTTTTTGTGCATATGTAACCCCAAAAGTTCAAGCGAGGGTGCAATGCATTACTAACCTAAACAAAAATTCTCCTTGTATTTCATGATTTATGTTTTATTTATTTATATATTGATTTGTTTATTTTTTCTTTTTAAATAACAGATCTCTTCTTCCTGTATTTGCTATTACCTTCTGTTACTTCCATCAAATGAACATCATGTTCTTTGGATCTTGAACTTCAATTCAGCGGCCCCTGTGGGCTTGTTCCATATGAATAGGGTTCACCTTCTGAATAATAATAATAATAATAATAATAATAATAATAATAATAATAATAATAATATGTTGTTGTTGTTGTCAGAATTATGTTCTCCATCCAGTGCTCTATGATATATCTTTTGGTATCGCGTGACCTTTTATTAAAATATTCTCACCTGCGTTAAAAGGAAACTGAGGAGGCAAATAGCATTGGAAACTGACTCGAATTTCTTTGGTTCTCTGCAAATGCCCCTACCACCAAGGAGAGTCACGTCCTGTTCTCATTTGATTTGGTATTTTTCGAGAGAGTAACTAGATCACACCTCGAGCCGTTAAGGGATTAGACACGGAGAAATATCTATTTGTATATCTGTCTATCTATCTATCTATCTACATATATATATATATATATATATATATTAATGGCTAGTGTCTTGAAAAGCCATATCTATATGTGCCGTGAATTATGAGCCTGGTGGTTAGTTGACTGTATTGAACCGTAGCCATGGTATTTTTAAGGGCATAGGATTAACGGCTACAACCCAGAATTCAAAATGCTAATAAGGTTAATACTTTTTGGTGCCACTCTAACAAGAACAAGGAATATAATTTAAAACTCTCTCTCTCTCTCTCTCTCTCTCTCTCTCTGTATATGTATATCTATATATACATATATGTAATATATATATATATATATATATAGAGAGAGAGAGAGAGAGAGAGAGAGAGAGGGAGAGAGAGAGAGAGAGAGAGAAATGTACTCTTTCCATAAACCCTTGCGTAAATACCAATCATCAGAAGATTTATTTGCACAAAGCGAATCTCTAAAAGATTTATGCATGTAAGGAGAGACTCCCATTACGATTGCACAGCATGGCGAAGGGGTTATTCAAAAGGTTATAAACGTGAATGTGAAATGTAAATGTGAGGCTATTCATCTCTTCTTCTATTTCCTCTTTTACTTCTCTTTCTTCTTCTCAGGTTGTTGACACGTGGGCGTGATTAGGGCTGCTGGAATTCGTATTCCGAGATATTCTCTCACCCTCGCCCATTAGCGCAAATGGATGGCGATGAGACGTTGCATGATGAATGCTTTCTCTCCTACTGTATGTGTGACGGTGTGTGAGAATTACCTCTGTGAGGTAGTACTCCCCCTTTTCTGGATTACCTCTCCGAAGCCATCCACTTTTTATGGATTAGCTCAGCGAGGCCCTCATGCACTTTTTCTGAATTACCTGAGGCCCTCCCCTTTTTCTGTAATACCTCTCCGAGGCCCTCCTTCCCTTTTTAATTACCTCCCCGAGGCCCTCCTTCCCTTTTTTCTGAATTACCTCTCGGAGACCCTCCTCCCCTTTTTATGGATCACCTCTCCGAGATTCTTTTCTTTTTTATGGATCACCTCTCGCAGATTCTTTTCTTTTTTTATGGATCACCTTTCCGAGACCGCTCTTTGTGAATTACCTCTCCGAGGCCCTAATCCCCTCCTTGTGGATTAACTCTCCAAGGTCCTCTTCTCTTTATGAATTACCTCTTCGGACCCTCCTCCCCTTTTTATGGATTACCTCTCAGAGGCTCTGCCTTCTTGAGAATTAAACTCTCTCAGATCCCCCTCCCCTCTTTATGAATCGCCTCTCCGAGGCCCTCTTCATTTTTTATGAATTACCTCTCAGGACCCTCCAACCATTTTTATGGGGTACCTCTCAGAGGCTCTTCCTTCTTTGAGAATGAACTCTCCGAGGCCCTCCTCCCCTCTTTATGAATCACCTCTCCGAGGCCATCTTCCATTTTTATGAATTACCTCTCCGGACCTACCTTCCATTTTTATGGATTACCTCTCAGAGCCTCTTTCTTCTTTGGGCATTAACTCTCCGAGGCCCTCCACCCCTCTTTGTGAATCGCCTCTCCGAGGCCATCTTCCTTTTTTATGAATTACCTCTCAGGGCACTCCTTCATTTTTTATGGATTAACTCTCAGAGGCTCTTTTTTCGTTGGGAATTAACTCTCCGAGGCCCTCCTCCACTTTTGATGAATCGTCTCTCGAAGGCCCTCTTCACCTCTTTATGAATTACCTCTTTGGACCCTCCTTCAATTTTTATGGATTACCTCTCAGAGGCTCTTTCTTCTTTGGGAATTAGACCCTCCTTCCATTTTTATGGATTACCTCTAAGAGGCTCTTTCTTCTTTGGGAATTAGACCCTCCTTCCATTTTTATGGATTACCTCTCAGAGGCTCTTTCTTCTTTGGGAATTAACTCTCTGAGGCCCTCCTCCCCATTTTATGAATCGCCTCTCGGAGTCCCTCTCCCCCTCTTTATGAATTACCCCTCGAGGCCTTCTTCCCCTCTTTGTGAATTACCTCTCCGAGGCCCTCTTCCCCGCTTTTTGAATTACCCCCTCCGAGGCCTTCTTCCCCTCTTTGTGAATTACCTCTCCGAAGCCCTCTACCCCCTCTTTATGAATTACCCCTCCGAGGCCTTCTTCCCCTCATTGTGAATTACCTCTCGAGGCCCTCTGCCCCGCTTTATGAATGGCACTAACAGTTATGAATCATCTTTCGCTCTCCTCATACCCTCACTATGCAGGCAAGCTCCTGAAACCACCAGCAGTTTGTTTATATCCTCGTGGCTCATTCGCTGCCTAGATTAACAAAGGAGCGCCATACGTTTGGTTTATAAGGATACGCTTCCGTCCCGGGAAGAGAAAGAGAGGGGGAGGGAGGGAGAGAGAAAGAAGGATTGATTGAAAAAGATAGAGAGAGAGAGAGGGTGAGGTTGGAAGAGAAAGAAAGAGAGAGAGAGGGGGAGAGGGAGTTTGAGAGAGAGAGAGAGAGAGAGAGGAATATTGAAGAGAAAGAGAGAGAGAGAGAAAGGAGGATTGAAAGAGAGAGAGAGAGAGAGAGAGAGAGAGAGAGGGAGAGAGAGAATATCATCCGGCATTTGCTTAACGAGTTTGTTCTCTCTGCAGAACATATCTGAATTGTCAAGATGGTCGGAGTTTCGCGGATAAAATCCCTGTACAAAGAAAGTTTTAGCCCCACACCCAAGGCCCATAATGGTACTTGGACACCACACACTCAGAGGCACTGTTTTCTCATCGGAGCCGTTTCGGAACTTTACAACCAAGT
Organism: Macrobrachium rosenbergii; assembly: GCA_039081455.1. Lineage (NCBI taxonomy): Eukaryota > Metazoa > Arthropoda > Malacostraca > Decapoda > Palaemonidae > Macrobrachium > Macrobrachium rosenbergii. The sequence continues at coordinate 27,795 of JANJGK010008157.1, forward strand.
CGTTAAAGTCATAAGCTGAAAAATCTTAAACTTTCGTTATCTCGTTTTATCCTCCCGCCGGAAAGATGA
>JANJGK010008158.1:15000-27831 GCA_039081455.1 Macrobrachium rosenbergii
TCCAGACAAGTAGGGAATAGACAAACTTCCTTTCAAAGGAACTATGCACAAAATACTCGAAGGAAGTGGAATCCAAACCAAAAGGGAAGACAGAATGCATCGAGGAATGGAGAATTCCACGGTCCACCCATGGGGTATCATACTAGTCAGTATCCCAACATGAATCATTCACAACCAGAGAATTATGCAGCTCAAGGAGCTAGACCGAAAATAACATGTGGAAACTGCGGGTATACCAACCATTCCACTAATGAATGCAAAAAAGCCTAAAATCTGTGCAGTTTGCAAAAAGATCGGCCATTTAACTAAGTACTGTTAGTTCAGTAATAAGGAAGCCAATAAAGAAACTGTAGAGATAAGTAACAGTCGCCCGAAAATAAATAAAGCCTCTAACCAGTGACAATTAACCCCTCTACAGAGAAAAGAAAGTGAACCACTTCAAGGAGATGAAAGAGAAAAAGAAGAAATAATTACAAGGGAAAATGAAGGTTCGTCCGCATTTTCCTATTTACACAGCAAAGAAGTAATATTTTCCATGAAAGAGGAAAGAATAAATAGAAAGGATCTACCTAAAGTGAAAATTCCAATAAATGGAAAAACATGCACAGTACTCATTGATTAAGGTAGTACTTTAAATATATTTGATAAAATAACTTTGACAAGATATTTAGGCATTGCGGAAACTCAGATTCAGAGTCAAAGTAGAGTAATAGAAGGAGTATCAGGGAAGCCAATTAAAAGTCTAGGGAATGTGAACCTAGAAACTGATATATTATCACATAAATTTATTAAAAGTTTCCTAGTTTTAGAGGACAGACTTTTTCCCGCACAAGTATTGTTTTCATTTAAGTCAATGAGGAGATGTGGAATAATATTAGATTGTAGTGAAGGCAAGATTAGCCTGAAACCAGATAGTCAGAAGAGCGTATGTTTTGAGCTTGACGAAGAAAAGTTTCACCCAAATCTGATCAATTTGTCTGAGACAGTTTCGACAAGCGAAATGAACATACAGGAAAGACATAAATAACAATAGCAAACAAGATAAAATTGTTGAGAAGTGCACATCTCAACAATACACATATAGATGACATACTGTATACTCCAATATCAATAATTATTCAGATATGAATAATGGTGATCACTAAAACACTGAATCTCACGAAAATCAAGGCGCCTGTACTTATGATTGCAGCAATGTAGTAATGAATTGTGAAGGAAAAATACTAAAATAAATAAATCAGACATAAATAGTACAGTATAATAGAAGTAACAGAAGAAAGCACTGGAGATGGAGAACTTTGCTATTTTTCAGACACAAAAGAAGAAGAAATATGTTGTGTTAGCACAGTTGATGATAATAAAGTACAATTTATACTCAACAGAGCAGTAAGTTTGTATCCAAAATGTTTAACAAAGATATATTTGAGATCAAAAGAGTATGTAACGGGTAAGGATGTTCTATTATTGAATGAAGAATTGCCAGATTTTGTCAGAATGGATAATTCACTAATCCACATGAACAATAATAACTGCGAGGTTTATGTCCAAAATTATTCAGATAACAGACTAACACAATACGCAGGCACTGTCTTTTGCATAGGAATCCCTATTAACAATTCTTTACTAACAATAGACGAAAAGCATTTTTCTCTATAACTGGCCAAAACTCTCAAATAAGTTCAGAAGTAAACAAAACAGATCTTCCAGAAAATAGACCTTTCCCGGACGTCCCTGAGTCTCATCAGAAACCAATAGTAAAGCCTCGATATTCAAAGCGCTCGTGCGCAAAGGTCATTTGGCTGCCTTGAATCGCTTTGGGTTAATTGCCCAAAGGACTGACGGTAGTCGTAAATTAAATTAACAGGCAAAAACCTGACAAGTCTCGCATTGGCCATCTTAAATATAAGTGATTATGTAGGAATAATAAAAGCGTTTTGAGTGATGGAAATTTGACTGAAAGGTTGTTTTGTGAATTTGCCAACTTGATCGACTATATATACTGTATGTACGGACTCGTAAAAACACACTTCATACTGGGCAAATGTTTCCCCCGGGCCAGTAACTGTGTTCATTGGTTCTCCTCCTCCTCACAGGTTATCAAAAGACCTCCTCGAGATTCAACCTGCAGAGCGGACGTTGTCGGCGGATGCCTCCTTTCGTGATGGAGCGTCTCACAGTCAGCGGTATAATGAACGAGGCACAAGAGGCGAGGCACTATTTATATAAAACAAGGTCAGTGGAAGCGTATTCGGCGAAAATTTGAGAAGGAAGACCGATGAGAAAATACCTGAACAGAATATAGAATTTAGGCCAAAGGCCAAGCGCTGGGACTTATGAGGTCATTCAAAGCTGAAAGGGAAACTGACAGAACCAAAGTTTGACAGGTGTAACAAGAGGTAAACCTCGCAGTTGCACTATGAAACAATTATTGTTAGGTGGGGGGCAGGGGGGGGGGCGGCAGGAAGTCAGATGTAAGGAAGAGAATATGAACGGAGGCAATGAAAGAGGTTGCAGCTAGGCACCGAAGGGACGCTGCAAGAACCTTAAGCAATGCCTACAGTGCACCACGTGAGGTGCACTGACGGCACTAACCCGCTGCGGTGAGTGGAATGGTAGGTAGGAGTTTGGGAGCGAACTCAGATCCCAGCAGCAATCGTCAGTCAAGCGCTGCACCTTTCAGCCAGGGCGACCTTTGACCATCTATATCCCTCTCAGGGACCAGGCAGTGGAAGAAGCTCTGGTGACACCACTTGGCTAAGTCGAAATTTGGCTACATTCTCCTATTTCTCATTTGACATCAAACTGCATAGAAAAATATGAAAACATCACAACTACCTTGTGTCTATATACGTATACGGTATGCTTAGTCTTCGTTTTTCAGTCTAAATATTTTTATCTTTTTTGTTTATATATAAATATGATAAGTACAGACTCCGGAATTTAAAATATTAAAAAAATTATCTCAAAGATAAAAACTAATTCAGTAAAATAAATGCACCGCATAAAGTTGAATAAAATGACAAATAGATATTTAAAATTACACGAGTTCTCTCCCTATTCAAAATGACCTCATCAGATTATCCGCATCACATTACTCATGATACGGATTGTTGTTCACTTCATAATTTGTTTGTTCCAGTTGTTCGCTTATAAATCTAATCCTCACATTGGATATTAAGAAAAGAGTAGCCACTGACGCAAACTGTCAAGGGAACACTAGGTCAAAAGACATGCAGTCTGTACGTAGTAGGTTACAGTTATCTTTATATCATGATCTCGTTAAACGTTAAACTTTTTTTATGAAGAGACGAATTTACCTCCAAGCATCCATCTCCCGACGGAAGCCAGCTAAATTCTCTCGAAATTCCTGCCTTGTACAGAGGCAAATTGAACATTCTGAGGGCACTTCTCATCACAAATGGATTACCACTGACGTCTCTCACTTTCATGAAAAGGTTTCGCTCCCAAAATGGTTTGGTGAACGCCAAATGTTCCACCATATCTCCTAGAGAGAAAGATAGAGTCAATATCTATTGACAAATGACAACTCACCCTTTTTCATTTTGTTATTTGAACTTCAGTGCTTCACTGGCTTGCATTGCTCGTAGGTATTTATATTGTCCTTATACTGAAATGCTGTACAGGTATTTTTCGGTAAAATATGTTCAGAAGGGTGTGAAAAGATTTCGCATAGATACTTAAAAACTGAAAGAGAAAGTGTTCGATTAAAGCACCCGTTTTTGAGTATTACAACAGAAAAAAGAGACTCCTAAATAGTTAGTCCTCTTTAAGGAAATAGTTTAGGGAAATTTGCAGACCTTTTGTTATGCATTCAAGATTTGAACCTGGTTAGGTTACCAAAAATATTGATGAGAATTTCCTTTAAAGTTCAAATGAATGGAGTAAAGTAATATTAGCAATACGTAACAGATGTGATTTAGCCTCGGAAGATCTGAAAGGGCGAAACATCTTGTTTTGGGATGAATTTTACAAAACTACATAGAAGAACTATTAGCTCCAATATTCCTAATTCATAATTTCTTAGCTAGATTCAAATGAACATCAGAAGGACAAAATGCAATATTAGTGAAAGGCCTCAGATACAAATATTTCTTCCTGTTACACACCGCGTGGGCCAAAAAGTCTAAAATATAAATGAAACAGGAATATTTCCCTATGCATAAAGGAATGGAATACGATGAATAATCAGATTCCTAATGTCCTGAATACGATAAGAGTTCTGTTATATTTCATGGTCTTCCAAGTGAGCTTGTTTTGTTGATATTATACTGGTGAAGTACATTGGTGAATACTAATAGATGAGGTAGCATTCACAAGTTGTTCCCCTTGGCGGCAAACATGAAAAGGAACACGTCTGTCTTTGGCTGTTTCTGAGTTAAAAAAAAAAAAGCCGCAGAATGTCCCAACACAATTAAAAAAAAAAAAAAAAAAAAAAAAACTATTTCGGGATCGGCCAAGGTTTATTCTTTCCAGCTGGCGGAGAGGCCTTTGATCTTCAGTCTGCAGCTGGAAGAGCAAGAGTCCTTCTAAAATACTACTTTCTTTTAAAAGTACCATTTTTGTGCTAGAGATTAAGTATAAAAAGTAAATTAATGTATTTATATAGTCTAACCCACACACATAAAAACACACACACACATACGTGTGTGTGTGTCTCCAGGTCAATCTTTTTAAATTAACAATTACTACAAAAGTAGTATACCCTGACAACTGGACCCTACTAGTAGCCATGGGAAGTGCCATTAGGTTCGGATTAAAATAAAAAGAGCAGAGGAGGAGGAGCGCCTTATGGTAGGTTGTAAACCCCTCAGGGAAGGATAGACCCTCTAACTGATACTGGCAAGCCCGTCGTGTGGTTAGTCTATCACTGAATACTACTGTCACAGTGATACAACCTGACACCGACAGCCTAGGAAGTGCCAGTGGTTCGAGATACAAAGTAACTTTTGGCGGTGAAGCGCTTAATAAGAACCCCTTGGCATGAGGAAATACCCCTTGAACAGAAATTGAGCCTCCTCTCTTTAGGCCAATGGCAACCTAACACTTTTCGCTCCTTTGGGATTCCACAAGAAAATAAGAGCATCCACATCTCTCTGAAGGTTAAAAAATGGGAGGGGGCTAAGGTCTTACAGCCCTATACTTGCACTGATATTGCAAAAATCCAGAAGGAATACAATTCTAAGTCAGGTTTTGAATGTGCATCGTTGCGGATCAGAAGTGAAGATGTGCAAAACTGATGATTTATTTAAGAAAAAAAAGTTGGTTATTTTGGATCTTAGAGGCAACGTTGAGGTGTCTGTATGAATGGCAAGGGCACAAGAGTGGTTTTGTCTCGGGCAGGTGACAAGTGCAGCTAGGGAAGGGGTAGTGCTTATAGTGTCTGGTAGAGACTTGAGAATGATGGTGTAAATGATAACTTATTGATAACTACAAAAACTTTTTATAACAGAAACGAAGCATGTTTTAGAACATACGGGTAGTAAAGCTTTGCTGCAACAGTGGGCTGAGAAATGTGTGTATTGTGTCTCTTAATATTTTCATGTATGGACTGTTGTGAGAAGCCAGATGTAAGCAGAAAATAGTGAGATAAGAAAATGCATCATAGATGGAGAGTGGAATGTTTGATCTTCATGGATGATGAAGAGAAGCTGCCAGAAACTAGTAAAGGAGTTTCAAACTGTTTGAAGAAGGAGAAGGCTGAGAACAGATGGAAACCAGAAAGAGACAGCTATGCATGTTAATCTGGTTGTTGGAAAACTGGAAGTAGTTGATTAATGTTTTATTTGGGCATAAGATGAAAGAAGAGGTAAGTCACAAACGAGAACTTGATTGTCTGTGGAAGCCAATGTGGGAATGTGTGAAGTGAAAGCAGAGCCATCTTTCTTTTATGGATGTGTATCATGGGTGCTGAAAGCTAATGAACGAAAAATTGTTAGAGTAAGTGACATGAACTGTATGTGGTATAAGAAGAACTGGAAAGATGGGAAATTGAAAAAATTGTAATGGAAAGGGTGGATTAGATTATTTTTAGATGGTTTTGCCAGGTGGAAGAATGGACACAGATTGATAAACAGAGTATAATTCAGAACTGTTACAGGGGGAAGGAGGAGAGGGAGACCTGAAAGAGGTCAGCTAGCAGCATAGATGAGGTACTGGTAAACGAAGGCTTTATTATCCAGGTGCCACGAGAGGATGTGCAAGATAAGGGTAAATGCAGGGGGCTGGATGCATTGCTGGTGAGCTCTCAGTGTAGGTGTGTGAAATGTCCAATATTGCAAAAGTTTTTCTCCAAAGAGACTCATCCATAATTCAGCAGCTAAAGAATGAATGTCTTAGTGATCACAGTTTTTCTTTTTTATCCATCCACTTTTCGGTGAAATGGTTTTTTCAAAATACACCTTTTTTTCTTTTTCAAAAGAGGCGCCCGAAGAGAGGAGCCTTACGGTTCTCTGCAAACCTTTCAGGATGACGCTGCTGGCCCCAACCCCTCTTCTTCACCCCGGTCTGACGCCTTCACCTATTCACAGATAGTTTTCGGATTTCAGCACTGCTCAGTGCGATTTCACCACTGCTCAGGATGATTCGGCACATTCAGTGCAATTCAGCATTGGCCACCTAATCAGAAGTTGCCTCGGATACAGCGACACTTGGAACGGAAGGAATGTGACCTGGACGCCTGAAAATTTAGCACCTTTGGAACACAGGAGATGCCAGTGACACAGTTTCGAGGCAGATCTTTCCGTCCCTGTTTTGGATGGAAGTTTCTAGAACTTTTATCCACTTATAAATCCGTATTATGGGCGTGCCTGGAGGTGGCGTTCGTTTGGTTGTGCATACCTGGTGAAGGATTTTGTAGGGCAAGTGTTGAGAGTTTTGGAAAATATATTTCACTGCGGTGCGAGAAGCAGTGGTAGACAGACTTTGGAAATTCCAGACTCTGATTCCTTGCTGAAAGGGTGAGTGTGAACTTAGAAAATGACTAAGTTGTCCAAGTGCAATTTTAATGTTAACCCCCTGTGTTGATGTCTTGATGTCTTTTCAATATGTTTTCTGTGTGATATGAACTGAATGAATTCTGATTTTTATGGGAGATATTTTTTGTCATTACAGATGCTTCGAAGAGGAAGGAGGTGAAAACCATATTCAGTCATGGCATATAGCCACCTAAAAATGGAATTGATGATGAAATAGACTTATAAAGTTATTTGGAAATAAACTGGATAATGGGAAATGTTTAGGGGTCTTGGTGGGGAGACATGAATTAATCCCCCCCAACACATTACGTTCTTCTTGCAACTTTAGTTTTGCTTTTGAGGGTGTGGCTTGAAGGGGTTCATTATCTGGCATACACAATTTCATTTTGCATGACTTGTTGTTAGCCTTGTATAAAACTTTATTTTTTTAAGCTAGGTTTTGATTTACATACCTAAAAGAGAGAGAGAGAGAGAGAGAGAGGAGAGAGAGAGGAGAGAGAGAGAGAGAGAAAGGCGAAACACTCGCCCGGAGAGGATGCCAAGTTTGCATTGGGTAGACCATCGCTATCAGATGCTTTGAAGGTACGCGTTACTTCGTCCTAGGTTTTTTTTTTTCGGGGGGGGGGGACATACATATGTATGTATATACATATATATATATATATATATATATATATATATATATATATATATATATATATATATATATATATATATATATATATATATATGTATTAGCTGAACTAAGCTGACGCCATTACAATGTTATGGAGGAAAGGAGGGAAGGAAGGGAGATGGGGGAGGGGGAGGGGGGAGGGGGGGAGGTTACACAGAGAGCCTTCAGCTCAGCACCTCTGTATCCGTAAGGCTAATACAGTGTTTTGGAAGAAGAAGGAGACATGGAAGTTCAGTTATGAAAATGGATATTTTATCATCAATTGCTGACTTACTGAAAATAAGACGTTTGTTCTTTCACAGGTAATTCCATTCCATTCCTATTCCTTTTTCCTTCTCTCCTTCCTACAAGGAAGGGAGTGGTATGACATTTTTGAGATGACCTGATTTTATTAATTGACCTGTTTATGTTTTGACATATGAGTTATTTTCTGTATTCCTTAGGTAATTGGGTGTTTATGATTTTGGAACCTTATTTCCTTAGAAGAACTTTTGATAGTAGTGTTGGATCATTGGGATTTCATTCTTCGTAATTTTTAAGAAGTAATTTTCGTTGTTTTCTTGTCAATAAAGGGTTTTAGTTTTGTATCTTAGTATCTCATTCCAGTAGTCCCTTAGATTTTAGTTAGGGAAAGGTATAACTGATGATGTCGGCTCACGCTACAGGCTATCACATAATATCTCGGGATAAGCGAGATCAAACCTCTGTTCATAAAACAGAGACTTGAATCAAGTATAGGCTCAGAATTGGCCTTTACATATATACAAACATACAAATCACTGAAGATTAACTCACTATAATCTTAATGCTCATTTTTAAAATCTCAAAAAAAGTACACGAGAATAAAGTTGAAAGATCATAAAAAACGACCTTCTTTTGTTTTTCTTCTTCACCAAACTGGTTTCTGTCCTCGCAACAGAAGCAGACTAACAAGAATGAGAGTCAAGTGATCTTTTCACATTGAGGGGAAAAATGTAGAAGAAGGGTCTAAACGAGAGAGAGAGAGAGAGGAGAGAGAGAGGAGAGAGAGAGAGAGAGAGGAGAGAGAGAGAGAGAGAGAGAGAGACTTTGGGGAAATCACCGGATGGAAGGTATTGTTTCTCAGCATTACTCAGTCACTGAACTAAAGTCTTGGAGGCATCGACTCTTATCTGATAAGGCTTAAAGAAGATAGTTCCAATGAACAGTACAATCAGATAAATCCTAAAATAAGATCCACATTTATACATCAAAGAAATCCCGGGATTACATGTTTGAAATTTTTCTAGCCCCCTTTCAGAGGAACATGAAACGACTCAAATTAAGGTAATTATGTCTCAGCTAATCATAATATTGATGATAAATACACGCCATTATATGTTTTATTTCAGACATGAAAAATTAATTGGAAAAACTAATCAGCTATTAACACAACAAAATCTAAACATTCTCAAGAAAAAACTTTAGGTCTAATTTAGGAAAAGATAAAAAAACACCGTTTTTATGCTAATGACCAGATGAATCTTTACTTTGGCGCATGGGTAATTATCACACGTTCATTCACAGACAGTCCTAATTGACTTCTAAGAGAATCTAATTTGAATCCTACTTCATTCATGATATGATTCCTCAGCATTCGACAAAGACCTACACGATGGACTTCAGACATCTTACACAGGCAACGGAACTGTTCTTCACTAAACAAAGGCGTGTAAATATAGACACACAAACATCTTCTATGAAAACCATTTATCTCAAATTCCACGAAAACTTTAAATAAAGCAAGAAATTTCTCTTCATTACGAACGGAAGAAGAAGATGACTACCCAGTCTGATTACAGCCTTTGGGGTCATCAGCCAATAAACCTGGCGCATCGAACCCTTTAGAAGAAATATTCTTAATTAATGGTCTCGTTACAACAGGAAATTTCTACCGGGAAATAAAACATTTTGTTTACAAAAGGGAAGCAGTTTATGAGAAGCATTATTATTATTTTCCAGTTGCTTCCCACAATCACTCGCAATGGGTGGATTAAGCACCGCCTATTCTTCCCTACCCACCTACCTATTAATTCTCCTACTGACTCAGTCTCATTCCCCCAAGAGTATTTTATAAACTCGTGCTAATCCCAGGCCTGGAAAACAGAGGAGGGTTGGGCGTGCCCCTACACCTCGTGAGAAGCCTCGTCTTTGCGGGTCTTGACAACTTGCCACAGAGGTTTGGTGCGAGTGGTAATGTATTTTGCGGAGGCCCCAGAGTCTATATAATATATATATATATATATATATATTATATATATATATATATATATATATATATATATATATATATATGTGTGTGTGTGTGTGTGTGTGTGTGTGTGTGTGTGTGTGTGTGTGTGTGTGTGTGTGAGTGTGTGTGTTATGTATATAGGTCAACTATTGATCTCAGAATGAAACAAAAACAAAACAAAAAAAAACTTTACAAACAAACAAATTGACTTTCGCTACAAATTCTATGCAAAACAAACAGTCGATTTCTTCTCTCGGCTTCTCTACATCCATGTGAACTTTTACTCATCTGGTATTCATCGTCGTTGCTGGTCACCATACCACATACTGAGCAGACCCAATGTCCTCGTGCTTTCCTCCCCTAATAACCAACATAACATTGAATATGTATCACCGTATTCATTGTGGTTAATGGTCACCATGCCACAGACTGACCAAAACCAATGTTCCTAAGGTAACTCCTTTTTTAACTGACATAACACTGAATATAATTATAACTGTATAATATGATCCAAAAAATTCCAACTCTTTTTAACTCAAAAATGAAACTATAAGAGACTCGTGTAATATATATATATATATTATATATATATATATATATATATATATATATATATATATATATATATATATATAATATATATATATATATATAATTTTTTTTCAGCACCTGCCATGATAATCAGCTCAAGTGTACAGTATATATGCTGCTATTCATCACTGAAAGGGAAACAGAGAGAGAGAGAGAGAGAGAGAGGAGAGAGAGAGAGAGAGAGAGAGAGAGAGAGAGAGAGAGAGAGAGAGAGACGCCGTCAGCAGTTTGAAACAAGGTCCCAAAGTGTCACGAGGACGCCATAAATTAGGAATCATGATTTCGGTCTGATTTACTTCTCAAACACTTAATCTAAACAGAAAGTATTTTTACACAAGCATGAAAAGGGGTAAGTGTTTCCTCCAAGTGTTTTCTTTACATTACCTGCGCTTGATTCTTAACATGAAGCAGGTAATTAAAAGTGTCCATATCTATGATTTAATGTCCCTGTATCTGTACAAAAGGTACATTTGAAATATAATATAGAGGTAGGTTCACCCCCAACTGTAACAGGATAAAATACTCATTATTATTGTCTTAACGATGAATGTGATCCCGTTAAGTTCTCAAAATAAAAATTTAATAAATAAACATTATTTAAGTAGATAACGCGAGTTCTGCCCTATTATTATTATTATTATTATTATTATTATTATTATTATTATTATTATTATTATTATTATTATTATTATTATTATTATTGTGCAGAAGATGAACTCAATTCAAGCTTCCAAAGAATATCAAGATGTTGATTTGAAAGAAGAAACAGAAGATAACAGGAAATACACAAAGAAGATAAAAGTTATCATAAAAGAAGAAAAGATAAATAAATAAACGGATAAAAATATATATAAATTCTTAAAACAGAGTTAAATTATTTTGGGGAACTTTTGAAGTTCCATTTACACGACATCCTCAGGGAGAATGTTCCACAATCCAACTTCTCTCCTCTCTCCTCTCTCTCTCTCTCTCCTCTCTCTCTCTCTCTCTCTCTCTCTCTCTCTCTCTCTCTCTCTCTCTCTCTCTCTCTCTCCAACAGAGCCTTCAAACTAGCGTCAGCTGTCCTCCCTTCCCCTCAGCATAGTTGAGGAAGCAGGGAGAGAAAGATTGTCTTTGCAGCAAAAACTTTCTCTCATCTTTCTCTCCCCCTCCTTCCCAACTTCGCCATATTCTCTCTCTCTCATTCGTTGGATTTCAAAATCCGAAGGAACCATAAGTAAAGTCTTAAAAAGTCCAAATGATCAAGTTTCAAATGTGTGAATGATGTTCAAGTTTCAAAAAGTCTGAATGATGATCAAGTCCTAAATAAAAGTCTAAATGATATTAAAGTCTTCAAGGGTCTAAAATATGATGCTCATCTAAAAAATTCTGCACGATGTTCAAGTGTTATAAAGTCTACAATATGTTCAAGACTTAAAAAGTCTAAATTACATTCAAGCCTTACAAAGTCTAAACGTTTTTCAAGTCTTACAAAGCCTAAATGATGCTCAAGTCTTAAAAAGGCTGAGTACTATTCAAGTGTTAAAAAGTCCGAATAATATTCAAGCGTTAAAAAGTCTAAAATATGTTCAAGTCTCAGAAGTCTAAATCCTGTTCAATTCTTATACAGTCTAAATCATGTTTATTTCTTAAAAAGTCTACATGATGTTCAAGTTTTGAAAAGTCTGTACAAGGATGTTTAAATTTTAATATACTCGACAGGGGACTGGAATTGCTTATAAAATCTGTATATCTGATGAACAAATCCTAATAAACATCAAAATTACCTATTAGAGACCCCACTGAAATGAAGGGATGCTGCAAACACCTATTAGTTAAGCCTACAGTGCATACATAAAAATCATTTACTTTATAAATTGTTATGACGAAGAGAATACTTGCATATTGAAGTGGCACTTAGGATTAAAAAAAATTCTGTGTTTGAGCTTTTCACAGAGAGAGAGAGAGAGAGAGAGAGAGAGAGAGATGAGAGGAGAGAGGAGAGAGAGAGGAGGAGAGAGAGAGAGAGAGAGAGGGTTAAAACAAAGATGATCCTCAGATATAAAAGAGAGAGATAGGGTTAATTAAACATAAAAGAAAAGGCAACTTCGATATAAATGAGAGAGAGAGAGAGAGAGAGAGAGAGAGAGAAGAGAGAGAGAGAGAGAGAGAGAGAGAGAGAGGGGTGGTTTAAAACAAAGATGATCCTCAGATATAAAAGAGAGAGATAGGTTAATTAAACATAAAAGAAAAAGGGAACTTCGAGATAAATGAGAGAGAGAGAGAGAGAGAGAGAGAGAGAGAGAGAGAGAGAGAGAGAGAGAGAGAGAGAGCATCAC
>JANJGK010008159.1:0-27830 GCA_039081455.1 Macrobrachium rosenbergii
TGTTGAAGTTAAGTTTCTAATACAGTAATTACATAATACAGATTGTTATATAAATGCGTTGTGCAAAACCTTAAAGTAACGTCATCATCACGAGATATCGCCAGTCTTAATGACTGTGTCGTGAGGAGACTGTAATATTCCTCACTCGAATATCATTCTAAAGTGTCTCATCAAGTTTCAAAACTTCAACAGAAACTGGGAATTCTTGTTTTTTTTCTTTTATCTCAGTTTTCTCCAAATAAAGGCAAACAGTCTGTTCCTTTTGCTCGGGCATAATTTGAATGCTTTGCCTTTATCTCGGTTTCTTTCGCTTAGACTCCCGATGACTCCCGAATCCTCTACGATGACTTTCAAAAGCTGTATTTTCGTCTTAGCCTCATTTTTAGTTTTCCGAAAAGAAAACTATTGTGCCGGCTTCGCCTGTCCGTCCGCACATTTTTTTTTTTTTTTTTGTCCGCCCTCAGATCTGAAAAACTGTTGAGGCTAGAGGGCTGCAAATTGGTATGTTGATTATCTGTCCTCCAGTCATCAAACATACCAAATTGCAGCCCTCTAGCCTTAGTAATTTTATTTTATTGAAAGTTAAACTTGGCCATGAATGTGCTTTTGGCAACACAGCAACACAGGCCACCACGGCCGGCTGAGAGTTTCTTGGACCGCGGCTCATACAGCATTATACTGAGACCACCAAAAGATAGATCTATTTTCGGTGGCCTTGATTATAAGCTGTGCAGAAAACTTGATTGCGCCAAAGAAACTTCGGTGCAATTTTTTCTTGTTGTTCTGTGTTTGAAAATGTAACAAAACTTAAGGTTGCTTCCCTTTTTTCAAATGGATCGTCATCGATATAATGACAATAAATATACTGTTCCACGAGATTTTTATCGAGTAAAAAACTGCTACTCTTCCTGTCTGTCATGAAAATAAGATAGTTATAGTAGCCTTCCCTCTTCTGAAGTGTTGAGGCCGATTGTTAGTTTGTATAGTACGAGGAAATTATCTTAAAACTGTTTAGCAAATTACAGAAAAGTGTCAGGATAAGTCATTCCAAAAGATGGATACAAACAGATTCACTGTAACAAAGACAAAAAAAACTGTTCATTAACCTTTTCATTCCCAATGTGCCTTCAGGATTTGAGAACCAAATGGTCAAAGGGTTCACTAAAGTGTTATTGTAAATGCGTTCCTTAAAGTAATCAGTTCTGGTGTACCCCGTTTTCAACTCTTACACAATCATAAGGTCTCTGTTTACTTATCCTTTTTCTTTTACTTCATTGCCTGCAGAATAGACAGCTGTACTTTAAAAGACTAGGTTCTTCTTTTCCACTTAAAATTCTGCAATTAATTTTGGGGACTACTTTCGAGAGTTTTTAGGAACTGAATGAGGATCAAATATTTTAAAGGACTGATGAAGAAAACATGCTATGTCTGAGGAAATCTAAGTTTTTGCTTACAATTTTAAATTTTGTTTTGAGATGTTCCCATTAAGGTACAATCAGATAAACAAGTAAACATGAGGATAAGCAATAATTATCAACAATTGAGCAATATTTCAGCAAAAAAATTGCTTCATTATTTCCTGTCATTAAGTCTGCATAGTTTACTTTCAGTTGGAAATAATACTTAAACTTCCCTAGGCCACATAATAGCATAGCCATTGTTTTTATTAGGATGATCATTGCAGTCCCGAGTAATTCCGCCAAAATCACATGATGTTTTTCTTTCATTTGAATCGAAATTGGAGTGTTGAAGGCTTCAGGTTGAGGGTTTATGCTTCATGCATACCTGGTTCATTGGGAAAAGAGAGGGGCTTTCACCAGATTGATTCCCTTGTTGAATGGCATAATCATGAAGTAAAAGTCAAAGTTGAACTGTTTTGTCTCAAACGAATGTGTGGAAGTCACTTCCAGCCTTTTTATAAATACCCCGGCTGTATCAGAAACACAACCTTTGATTAGAGTAATAATGATACTCAAAACTAGAAACAAGCAGGTAAGCAGTTGTCTTCTTCTTCGAGAGGGGTTGTTATTTATGTTAGAACAGGAAGAACCAATGCAAAGACTTGTCCCTGTGTTGACTTCCCCATTGTATCAGGCAACACCCTAAAATTAACTTTTGGGTACCGATTTCATCTACATGAACACTTTGAAAAAAAAAAAAAAAAAGGTCACAACGAATCATGAAAAACCCAAGAATCTTCTTCAGGCCAAATATAAAAGGATTTCGTAATACTGCATCGTCACAGGAACCGGAATGTCAGTAATGCGATGTCGATATCCGGAGGAGTTCTTGTTACTGTCAGAGATCAAGTAATGAGAAGAACTTCAGGAACGCCATATCAGCCCCGCTCAAGTCATGACTCTGGTTCAGTCGGCACAAACATTTATTACTTAAAATTTTTCATAATTACTCTTGACGTCAGGTTTTCTGGTCTTTTACGGCGTCCTGATGACCAGCGAGTCACATTAAGATGGAATACTGAACAGTATGTGGGCTCAGGTGATACTGATACTCGTGAATGGAATTTAAACGCTTGCTCTAAAAAATTATACATTTTTGGCTTTTAAGAAGTTTATTTTTCCTTCAGTATTATATTACACATACACAAGTGTGGGTATGTATATATATATATATATATATATATATATATATATATATATATATATATATATATATATATATATATATATATATATATATATATATATATATATATATATTATATATATATATATATATATATATATATATATATATATATATATATATATATATATATATATATATATATATATATACAGTATATATATATATATATTTATTTATTTATTTATTTATTTATTTATCTACATCTTTCCAAGCATCCCAGCTACCAAGCTCTTAAGTTAAAACTGGAGAATAAAAATACAGCGCATTACTTAGCACTGGCTGACAAGGGAGGACGAAAGGAATATTGGCCCGTCCCTAAATCCGTTAATTGCACTCTGTATATCTCCCCCACTTTCTCTCTTTGAACATGCGACTCTGGGAAGCCATTTGTTTTCAGGACACGAGGCCGGAAGGAGATTAATTTCTGGTAAGAGGCAGAATAAACCAGATTAAGAGAAAGGTGTGGCTCCTGCAGGAACACCTGGAATGGGCTCGCCCACGAGGCGACCCGCGACTCAAATGATGCGCTCACGTAGAGGAACAACACAAACTCCACCTACATGAGGAAAGCATCATAATCTCTGACCCGAGGTCTTATAAGGGCCTGAACGAAGGAACGAGAGTTAGATACATAGCTGGACATGAGCGAGACACATCTGTCCTTTGCATTCCCGCCTCCTTCAGAGAGCCATGCCTTTACCACGTGGTCCTATCTTGTAGGGGGCCTTAATGTTCTTACAAGTGAAGTCCTTTAGCCCTCCTCCACCGTCATTACCCACGCTGAAGGCGGGCAAGTGATGTGTTGCAAAGGTTCTTTTCATTCAGTCACACTGTTTTAATTCTCGCCCTATACTTCCTAATTTCATTTTTAAATGCCAGTATTTCCATATTAACCTCGCCTTGTTAGAGCAGTGTTACGATAATTCCAGTGTTTGAGTAATCACTTAAAATTGTGTGTTCAAGGCATCCTTGGTACCCTCTGTGCACCGCCGTGTCCTATGCATATTTTAGTGTGTCCTTACTGGCCTTTAATTCGTAAATCTCTCCGTTTACAGAGGGATCCTCGTGGAATTCTTCCTTGATTGTGCCTTGCCCTTTGTGAATCAGCATCGTCACAACGACGGATCAACCTTCAAGTGTTCATAATTATAATTAATCTCTCAGACCTTGCCTTCTGTTTAATTAATTTCTTCTGACTGGTCATTTAATGTAAATATATGTACTCTTAGACTTACCCTACAGTGTTTGCTTACAACTACCTTGTGAGTAGAGCCCTCAGCTCAGTTAAATTCCCACTTTTTCCTGGTTTTTTACGATTACCGGAATCAGCAGCAGTCAGATAATATACCAATATTGAGGTAAGTAACATAATCAAAATTTTAGTCTATATCTGGCTCATGACGAGCATTTCCCTAGGTAAAATTATATATATATATATATATATATATATATATATATATATATATATATATATATATATATATATATATATATATATATATATATATATATATATATATACATATATATATATATATATATATATATATATATATATATATATATATATATATATATATATATATATATATATATATATATATATATATATATATATATATATATATATATATATATATATATATATATATATATATATATATATATATATATATATATATATATATATATATATATATATGCTGATATGACTTCCGAGGGGGACTGCGTTTTGCGTTATCTTTGCTAATTATAGCCTTACAAACCCTCGGAAGACCGCAAATAGTGTGGATCAAAGCAAAATTGATGAATGGAAGGTCGCCAAGTGACAATATGTTTCTTAACACCATTTTATTTTACAGGCACAGGATGGTAAATTTGACAGTGGGAATGATGGACAACTCTCACTAAGATAAAACATGCGAAAAAGGCACAAGCAGAAATTGAATGATTTTTGGAGAAACAAAATGTGCGTTACATTAATCCTGTTTCTCATTGCTACCACTTCGCTGACTTTACAGCACAGAAGTAAAAAAAAAAAAAATCGTCAGTTGCTCCACAGTAAACAAGGAAAAGTCGTGGTCTTCATGCTATTTTCTCATATTCTTTCCCTCGAATTTTTTTATCCGTTAAAGTCGAACCTTCAATGACAGTGAAATGGCAATCATCCACTTTGTAGTTTAGTTCGTCTTTTTGTGTCGAGAATCGGCGTCAGAAGCGATTTCCAAAGACAAACGAAACGGTCTCTGCACGTTCGATATTGAGGAGAAATTTTATTGGCTTTGCGAGTGGGAATAGATGCTGGAAGGGAAACGTCTTTAATCTGAAAATATGAGAGAGAGAGAGAGAGAGAGAGAGAGAGAGAGAGAGAGAGAGAGAGAGAGAGAGAGAGGAGACATTATGCTATATGGTCTATAAGTAGAAACTGCCTGAATTTTATCTAACCAAAGCATCACATTGGTGAGAGTGCGGGACTGAGAGGAAAAAAACCAGAGAGGAAAATGTGTGCCTGTGTTTCTACATCATATAACTTGTATTTCTGTGAGAAAAGCTATAGTCACTCTAATTTACCTAAGAATGAAACGAATGATTTCCTCCCATCTTTTTCATTTGGGAAATGGACAGAGACAGGAAATCTTTACTAATCCAGCTTCCTTGTCGCTATGGTAACCGAGTATTATACCAGTCCTCTTCCCGGCTTAACGAGGCTGCACATTAAAAAAATTGTTCTCTCTTAGGTTTCTTTATTAAATCAGTTGACTTTCCATTAGAAATAAAGGCTTATTAATTAGCCTCAGATGAGTGAAAAAATCAGAAGTTTATAAATGCACAGACACACACACACTTATATAACAAGGACAACCCTTTCCCTTTTCCCTCCCCATACATGTAGACTGTCTTTCAGAGATTTCCTGAGCAAAGCCGGGTAGGTCAGCTAATACATACATACACACACAAACACACACACACTCACACACACACACACACACACACACACACACACACACACACACACACACACATATATATATATATATATATATATATATATATATATATATATATATATATATATATATATATATATATATATATATATATATATATGTGTGTGTGTGTGTGTGTGTGTGTGTGTGTGTGTGTTTATATAATTATATATATATATATATATATATATATATATATATATATATATATATATATATATATATATATATATATATATATATATATATATGAATGTCTTTAACTGTAATACTACAGTGTATTATGAATATAAGAAGGCCCATAAAACACTATTTAAACGTTGAAACCAGAAGCTAGTGCCCGAAATATATGGTTTCAACGTTTAAATAGTGTTTTATGGGCCTTCTTATATTCATATATATATATATATATATATATATATATATATATATATATATATATATATATATATATATATATATATATATATTATATATATATATATATATATATATATATATATATATATATATATATATATATATATATATATATATATATATATATATATATATATATATATATATATATATATATATATATATATATATATATATATATATATATATATATATATATATACGCACAAACACACACATATATATATTGTCACAAAGTGATCATGCGCCTGGTTATTACACAAATAATAATACCAAAAAGGCACCTCACATCGACCAGATACTTGAAACCTCATAACAAAGATGTTAAGACTGAATACTCTAAAGGTACAGTGATCCCATAAAACTTACTTATCAATTGAGAAAATCAATGTAACTTTATCAAGTTATGGGTGAGGTAACAACTAATAAGTTTTAAACAGACTAGTGGAAAATGGACATCACTTCAACAAACACTATAACTGTTTCCTGGTTTTATTACACCTAGATATGTCTCAGGTGAACAAACAGATATATCACTTACCTTGTACACATTCATTAATTTCTCTAATTACTGGTGGTCAAAATGAAATGCTGTGTTTTTAAAACTTTAAACAAACAAACTTATTTATAAGTTCAAAAGTTATATGCAAAGTTCACATTCTCAAAAAGATTTACTATTAATTGATAACAGTGTAAGATTAAGCATTTCTTAATCAAGTTTAATTCACAAAACTTTAATTTATTAAGAAAGCAATTTGGTTAAGTAAGATTCAAACCATTAACTATCACTCAAGTTTTAAACATATACCTGATTAATTAAACTCAACGCGAATGTTCACCAAAATATTACTGACTGGAATCCACATAAATAGTTTCTGAAATCTCAATAATGAGTATGCACTAACAAAATGCTAAGTAATCAGCAGCACAAAACTTTTTAAAACAGTAATTATAAAATTAGGGCTATATGATAGCACAGACATATAAGAACGAAATATGCAAAAATGGAAATATACCAATAGCAATTTCCTAGGAAAAAAATATGCTTAAAGATTACATCAGTCTTTCAAAAGATTACCTTCACTTTTAAAAAAGGTTAAACTCACGTCTTTCTAAAACTTTCTCAAAGACAATACTGCCAAATCACAATGACATACACAGTGATATATAATTAGCAGCAAGACACATTAGAACTCACAATAAGAGATAACATTCACCTCCTATCAAAATAATAATTCTCTTTCACCTGGAACATCACTTTAACTCTTAACATAATAAAACCAGTAAACATCACATTACCTTTCTTTAGGTGGTACACCATTACACACTTTACACAATGCTTGCGCAATAATAATACCTTAGATCACCTCTTACAAAATGAACACACTTCTTGGGTGAGTTTAACAAAACTTTTACAAACAGGAAAGCAATCAGCATAACACCATTATACATGAATGGTATTTGAGAGAGAGAGAAGCTAATCCTAGGAACCCCTGTGGCTGCCTGACTGTCTCTGGATTAGTACTGCACTTTTAACTCCAAACCCTCCCAGAATACATGATACATAAAGTGTACATAAATTATACATACATGTATACATGTATGGTATACATATAGAAACTCTAAGGCCCAGAAGTAAATATGCCAGAGCTCTTATCAATGACTGACATCTTCTGCTGGACACTCGAACACTTGAACAAACAAAAGGGAGGTATTTGCGACCCAAAACTGGCCGGCTGTCAGCATGTCAACTTCAACTCTCTCTGTCTCATTCTCTCTTTCTCAGTTTATGAAAAACAATAAGCACAGGCACAGCTAATAAACATGGGTTAGGCATACATGGTAAATGAATAACAGGCAATTCGCCCTAGCTGTCAAATTCGTCAGATAAGTCAAGAGGGCACTTTGCCTCCCTCCAAATGCGACTTTCTTCACACCAAACACCTGTGCAAATATAGTGGGAAATACTAAGCGATAAGAATCTACCCTTTCTCTCCACAACACGCTAAGACTCAGTATATGACTTAATATACTAAACAAATGGAAAAAACACATCAAAACATTTTAAGATTACATGACACAATTTATTACAACAAATGACGAAACTGCAAGCAAAACATAAAAATTTTTACAGAGATACATATTACACTTGTAGATTGGTTATATATATTATAAAACCTTATTATATATATATATATATATATATATATATATATATATATATATATATATATATATATATATATATATATATATATATATATATATATATATATATATATATATATATATATATATATATATATATATATTAGCTGACCTACCCAGCATTACACAGGAAATCTCTGAATGACAGTCTACATGTAGGGAGAGGGGAAAAGGGGAATGGTTGTCCCTTTTATTCAGGTATTACTGTGGTGACTGTCCCTTTTATCTATGTATTACTGTGGTAACTGTCCCTTTTATCCAGGTAATGCTCTGCTGTTTGTCACCTTTAACCAGGTATGGCTGTGCTGTCTGTCCTCTTTAACTACGTAATACCCTACTGTTTGTCCCTTTCATCCAGGTATTACTTTGGTAACTCTACATTTTATCCAGGTATTACTATGCTGTTTGTCCCCTTTAACAAGGTATTACTGTGCTGTCTGCCCCCTTTAACAGGTATTACTGTGCTGTCTGTCCCTTTTATCCACATATTACTGTGGTGGCTGTCCCTTTTATCCAGGTATTATTGTTCTGTCTGTCCCTTTTATCCAGGTAGTAATGTGCTGTCTGACACCTTTAAACAAGTATTACTGTACTGTCTGTCAGCTTTAACCAGGTATTACTGCACTGTCTGTCCCTTTTATCCAGATATTACTGTGGTAAGTGTCCCTTTTATCCAGGCAGTACTATGCTGTCTGTGCCCTTTAACCAAGTATTACTGTGCTGTTTGTCCCTTTTAACCAGGTATTACTCTGCTGTCTGTCCCTACTATCCAGGTATTCCTATGATGAATGCCCCTTTTTGGCCGGGGATTACTGTGGTGACTGTCTCTTTTATCCAGTTATTTTTGTACTGTCTGTCCCCTTTATCCAGGTATTACTCTTGTGACTGTCCCTTTTATCCAGGTATTAATGTGGCGACTGTCCATTTTATCCAAGTATTACTGTACTGTTTGTCACCATTAACCAGGAATTACTAAGGTGTCTGTCCCTTTTTTCCAGGTATTACTGTGCTGTCTGTCCTTTTTATCCAGATATTACTGTGGTGATTGGAAAACATTTTCAACAATTTATTTCTATGGTCTTGAGTACATGATATGGGGTATGATAAACCCATAGAGTTTGTTTACCACATAAGTTACAAAGGCAAGTGGGAAGGGGGATGGGGAAGGGGAAGGGGCTGGTGATACAACCTACCCTATTATCTAAGTTGGGTCGAATGATGGCTACCTGCCAAATTTTGTCTAGATCGGTCATGTAGTTCAGGTTTTTATAGCATACTAACATACAAACAAATATAAGGCGTCACTGTAGTCCTGAGTTCTTGTCCTTCGCTGGTTCAAGCCCACGGGACGACGAACTTATAATCAACTAAAAAACTCCCCTTCGGTAATATATATGAAAATATATTTTTTCCAAGGTAGAGCGAATTGGATATTAAAGGACGTTTGTAGCTTAATGCTTGTATATGAATCACGGTGATGTCATAAAATTTCCTTCATAATATGGCTATGTGCGACAAATGCACTACAAGGTTAGCATGGCAGAGGTGAGTTGATAGTGATTTTAAATACAAAATACCCGAGTTCGACGGTGATTTGTAGGTGAGGGTCGGTAATAACTTATACCTCACTTGTTGGCTTTGTGGGCTAAGGCGTCACTGTAGTCTTGAGTTCTTGTCCTTCACTGGTTCGAGCCCACGGGACGACGAACTTATAATCAACTAAAAAATTCCCCTTTGCTAATATATATGAAAATATATTATTTCCAAGGTAGAGCGAATTGGATATTAAAGGACGTTTGTAGCTTAACGCTTGTATATGAATCACGGTGATGTCATAAAATTTCCTTCATAATATGGCTACGTGCGACAAACGCACTACAAGGTTAGCATGGCAGAGGTGGGTTGATAGTGATTCTAAATACAAATACCCGAGTTCGACGGTGATTTGTAGGTGAGGGTTGGTAATAACTTATACCTCACTTATTGGCTTTGTGGGATAAGGCATCACTGTAGTCCTCTGTTCTTGTCCTTCACTGGTTCGAGCACATGGGACGACGAACTTATTATCAACTAAAAGATTCCCTTTAGGTAACATATATGAAAATATATTATTTCCGAGGTAGAGCGAATTGGACATTAAAGGACGTTTGTAGCTTAATGCTTGTATATGAATTACGGTGATGTCATAAAATTTCCTTCATAATATGGCTACGTGCGACAAATGCACTACAAGGTTAGCATGGCAGAGGTGGGTTGATAGTGATTCTAAATACAAATACTCGAGTTCGACGGTGATTTGTAGGTGAGGGTCGGTAATAACTTATACCTCACTTGTTGGCTTTCTGGGCTAAGGCATCACTGTAGTCCTGAGTTCTTGTCCTTCGCTGGTTCGAGCACATGAGACGACGAACTTATTATCAACTAAAAGATTCCCCTTCAGTAACATATATGAAATATATTATTTCCGAGGTAGAGCGAATTGGATATTAAAGGACGTTTGTAGCTTAATGCATGTATATGAATCACGGAGATGTGATAAAATTTCATTCATATATATATATATATATATATATATATATATATATATATATATATATATATATATATATATATATATATATATATATATATATATATATATAATCAACAAACAATCACATGTGGAACAGAAATAAATTTCTGACTCACGTCAGGATCGAACCCAGGTCTTTCAGGTGGAAGGAAAGGGCGCTATCCACTAGGCCGCACAAGTCTAAAAGAAGTTAGAACCTGACAGCAACTGCACCCAAGGAATTACCTGGGCAAGGTAACTGGTTGCATACCAGCGAGTTTTTCCTAACTTCCCGGCTCAGCAATGACCCAATAGACACCATTTCATTCGAATTATCCCTTCTGAGTGCATAAGATAGATATAATCAACACACAATCACGTGTGGAACAGAAATAAATTTCTGACTCACGTCGTGATCAAACCCAGGTCTTTCAGGTGGAAGGCAAAGGCGCTATCCACTAGGCAATACAAGTCTAAAAGAAGTTAAAACCAGAGAGCAACTGCACCCAAGGAATTACCTGGGCAAGCTAACTGCTTACATACCAGCGAGTTTTCCCTAACTTCCCGACTCAGCAATGACCCAATAGACAGCATTTCATTCGAATTATCCCTTCTGAGTGAATACGATAGAAATAATCAACACACAATCATGTGTGGAACAGAAATAAATTTCTGACTCACGTCGGGATCGAACCCAGGTCTTTCAGGTGGAAGGCAAGGGTGCTATCCACTAGGCCACACAAGTCTAAAAGAAGTTGGAGCCTGAGAGCAACTGCACCCAAGGAATTACCTGGGCAAGCTAACTGCTTGCATAACAGCGAGTTTTCCCCAACTTCCCGACTCAGCAATGACCCAATAGACAGCATTTCATTCGAATTATCCCTTCTGAGTGAATAAGATAGAAATAATCAACACACAATCACGTGTGGAACAGAAATAAATTTCTGACTCACGTCGAGATGGAACCCAAGCCTTTCAGGTGGAAGGCAAGGGCGCTATCCACTAGGCCACACAAGTCTAAAAGAAGTTAGAACCTGAGAGCAACTGCACCCAAGGAATTACCTGAGCAAGCTTACTGCTTGCATACCAGTGAGTTTTTGTCATCTTGTAAATAAAAATTAGATATTTCAATGTACATATTTTTGGGGGATATTTTGAAAAATAGTAATCACTACCTATAACCTACAACTCTTTCGTACACTTTCCCTTTGTTTCACTGCTCTTTGTCAAATCACACTTAACACGAAGAGTAGTCAGTTACATATAAAAAGATAGGCAATTCATTTTACTTTTGTGCTGAATAAGAAAAGATGAGGTATCTTTGTGTGGCGATTTTTTGTGAATCAAGAAAAACAATTGGCAAAACATTTTCCAACAAGACTAACTTCAATGCATAAATATACTTTATATTGGTTTTAGGGACGTTTTTAACATAGCATCAATTCATACCTTTGGTAATGATGCAATCAGGTATCATGAACAAAGACATTTTCTTCGTTGAGGAATGTAAGGCAAGCGGTTATTTATTGTTTTGAATAAATACATGTTGATAAAAGACAGAAATGAATATATATCATTCTAAGAAATAACCTTAAACAAATAATTTATTTTCCTAAATGATGGGAATGCAGCAAAAGGTGCAAATTGACTGGTAGTTACTCATCCAGTCTTGATGTTCACAGCTTGGTGTAGTTGCCAGGTGTCCATTTCAAATAAAAGTGTGTGAATCACTGAATTTATGTTGATGCTTCGTTTTTTTTATGCATATTCTTTATTAGTGATGGTATAAAAAACATTACTTAGTTCTTCAATCAAATTTATAATGTGATGAGATAGACGTAGGAAGGCCTACATATATGGTTAACTGGCAAGCGTTCTGCCCGCTGTCTCTTTCCACCTTTTCTGCTCATCACCACTCTGGTTGCCGATAATGAATTCCAAACTTCATTTAAATCAATATAGGTTTTCAACGTTGATTTTATCGAGGTAATAAACAATTACATTAGCAATTGCCACAAATTATGATCATAATTCACGTAAATTCTGATAAAAAATTTATGTTATGGGGGATATATTGTTACAGGTTAATCATACATCTAGAAGAAAACCTGGAGCACCTAAAGGACAACCTGATGGAACTACTAAAAGTGAAAATTTCATTTGGGATGTCTGTGTTTGTACATCTGTCACGGGGGTAGGGTTTTGAAACCTACTCTAGTATCTAAGTTGGGTCAAATGATGGCCACGTGCACCTTGAATTGCATTGCTTTATGGCTGAATGAAAGTAATTCTGATACATTCAAACACGTCTGTATAATTGTTTTGGATATATTAAACTATGATAGGGTTTGCAGTGGGAGGAGTTTAATGATGTCACCAACAGAAAAGGTGGTGGTCTTCCACCCAGGCTACTGGTGACTCCTGTAACGTTACTGAAGAAAAAGTGAACAAAACTGGTAAAAACGGAAACTTCTTTCAGTTTGTCTGTGTTTGATGTCAGTCACGGGGGTAGGGGTTTGATTTTGAGGTAAACCTTTCTGGGGTCACATAGGAGCCGTGTGCCAAATTTTGTCTGCTTCTGTCAGGTGGTTTGGATTTCTATAGCATCCAAATATACAAATATTCATATATATATATATATATATATATATATATATATATATATATATATATATATATATATATATATATATATATATATCCTGGGAGAGAGAGAGAGAGAGAAGGAGACGAAACGGGGTAAACCGACTGAGTAAATACTCGTAGGACCCCCGTGGCCCTCTCTCTAACTATCGGCAGCCTACTCAACCCCACCCCCCAAGCCTTTTTTTAAAGTAAATATCTCTAAAGCAAGAGGAAATTGCCGCTTGTAACGTTTATTACACCTAATTATGCATAATTCCCTTTGTTTCTCTTGATGGGCGTCAAGATTTACAAATGTTTACTGATCTCCCTTTGAGCTATTTTTTATTTCACGTTTCCCTTTTTAGTCTTTCACTTTTGTACATTAGATCTGGTCATGTAACTCTGAGGGGAAAATGATTGCAGAGACGAATAAAACTGACCGATGTTATATGTTAAGCTTATCATAATTGCAATGTAATAGATTTGACAAGGAATGAAGAAGATTGTTATGATGCAAACAGCTACGAATTCAGGTTAAAGTCTCAGAAATCACATTTGCCTCTCTCTCTCTCTCTCTCTCTCTCTCTCTCTCTCTCTCTCTCTCTCTCTCTCTCTCTCTCTCTCTCTCTCTCTATCTCTTATGGGTAAAGTTTCACTGCAGTAAATATATCCTACAGAACAAAATAAACATGTTGCAAAATTAAACAATACTCTTTAAAGCTCATTGTAATAATATTTATGCACTTTAGCCTAAGTAAATGAAAAACAATTATTCTTCGTTTACAAAAGCTACAAAAGAAAGAGAAAATCGCCCGTATAATGACCTGCAAAAAGTGAATTGTTCATTGACTTTTAAATCGTCCGATGGGAAAGTTTGTACAGTAGTCTGTTTTTTATATATATATAAAATGAAAATATAATATAGCTAAAATTTGCACCGAACACTTCTAGTTTTCGGGTATATTCACACTTTCGCTGAAAAGATCATATATTTTGAGTTGATAAATCTACTTTTAGTCAGCAAGGTACTTTGCTAAAATCCGTAAATCCCTTTCCTTACCCCAGTTGTTAAAGATTAGTGTCACCTTAATAACTTTCAGTCTGCAAGATGCTATTTTTGTCCTTCTTCCACGGGAAGTTCCGTTGGGCTCAGAATGGAGTCCCTCCTCCACTGAGGAAACCCCCACCAACTGTCAGGTACCTCTTCTTTCCTTTCTTCCTTTCCTCTTGAAATCTTCAGTTGAAAACCCTTACGAATAGAATCAAAAGACTATGAAGCCAAGAGAGGTCCAAAGGGAAAGTAACCCCCAGAAAAGACAAGCTATAGGAAAAGGTGATAAATAAATAAGTAAATAAGCAAAGGACGTTTGTAAGTTATATTTCGATGACACTGGAAAATGAAGAATTATGAATAAATCAGAGATAAAACTGAGCAATGAGAATTATAACAAAAACAAATAAATTCGTAAAGGAAAAGAATATTTTATGTGAAAAATGTAAAACTATTTACAATCGTATACCTTAACATTTTGAAACAAAAATAGAGGTAAATAATACGACAAAGAATATGTATGGAAAATTAAAAGCGCTTCTCACACGTACCAGAAATTAAGTTATTTCGTTCGCTGTGGAGAGAATATAAAAATGTATTTTCTTTGTTGTATAGCACCTACAATTCAGCTCGCAATTTTAAAATGTTAATAGTTTCCTAGTTTTTCCAGTTCTTCTGACAGCCTTAGTATCCTCTTGAATTCACTTTTTAATCAAACAGTCGATGTTGGAATATTTCAAATACTGATCAATTCATATTGCAGAGTTCTTGCATAAAACCTTACTCTGTTAATTCTAAGCTTTATCTACATGCATTATTCTTTAGTTTTCAAGTAATTAACAACTTGTGTGTTAGTTACATAAATACACACACATATGTATGTAATATATATATATATATATATATATATATATATATATATATATATATATATATATATGTGTGTGTGTGTGTGTATGTATATATATATATATATATATATATATATATATATATATATATATATATATATATATATATATATATATATATATATATATATATATATATATATATATATATATATATATATATATATATATATATATATATATATATATATATATATATATATATATATATATATATATATATATATATATATATATTTATATATAAATATATACACACACACACAAGAGCCTCAATGGCACAGTCGGTTACAGCAGCATCTTCGGACTTTGTAGAGGTCTGTGGTGCGGGTTCAAATCTACAGCCGACTGATCAGAGAGGCGGACACTTTGCTATCCGTGTAGACACCCCGGGATTATGTATGTAATCAACGGATAGGTTTGCTTAAAAAGCAAATGGGTGTTACAGACTAAATACACACACAAAACAAAGCCACTACAGCATCTTCTAAAAACATAACAAACCTCTCACACGTCTCGAACTCTCGACCTACCCGTGCAACAACTTCTCGCTGCTGGGAGAAAGGGCGTTGGGTCTGGTATGATACATGTAACATACGCTACCGGGGTCTAAGCGATGTCAGGCAGGGCAGCCGATCGAGACTATGGTCTACCCCAAAGCCAAATCAAAAGTCCTTCAAAAGAAGGCATGGTGCTTACCCCATACAAAAATGGGAAAAAAACACGTTAAAAGAAGAAGAAGAAGAAGAAGAAGATATATGTGTGTATATATCTGGCTCACACCAGTATCGAACCCAGGTCTTTCAAGTGAAAGGCAAGGGGACTGCCCACTAGGCCACACAAGTTTAAAAGAAGTTGGAACCTGAGAGCAACTGCATCCAAGGAATTACCTGGGCAAGCTAACTGTTTGCATACCAGCGAGTTTTCCCTAACTTCCCTACTCAGCAATGGCCCAGTTGACAGAATTTCATTCGAATTATCCCTTCTGAGTGAATAAGATAGAAATAATCGACACACAAGCACGTGTGGAACAGAAATAAATTTTTGAATCACATCAGGATCGAACCCAGGTCTTTCAAGTGAAAGGCAAGGGCGCTGCCCACTAGGCCATGCAAGTCTAAAAGAAGTTGGAACCTGAGAGCAACTGCACCCAAGGAATTACCTGGGCAAGCTAACTGTTTGCATACCAGCGTGTTTTCCCCAACTTCCCGACTCAGCAATGACCCAATTGACAGCATTTCATTCGAATTATCCCTTCTAGGTTCGATCCTGATGTGAGTCAGAAATTTATTTCCGTTCCACACGTTATTGTGTGTCGAGACTATATATATATATATATATATATATATATATATATATATATATATATATATATATATATATATATATATATCTATATATATATATATATATATATATATATATATATATATATATATATATATATATATATATATATATATATATATATATATATATATATATATATATATATATATATATATATATATATATATATATATATATATATATATATATATATATATTTATATTCAATTGAACTGAATCCTTTATTCCAGCTAAAAGCCACATACATTAGATAAAATTTTTACATATACATTTCTTTATAAAAGACTTCACAGAGAATATTGCATAAATAGTCATACCTTTATAAAGTATAATTTCACATTTACTAAAAAACATTTTTTTAAGTCTTAGTAAATTACATAATATAAAATGACTATTATCAACTAGACATCTAACTGTTTACTTTAATGCCTCACTAAAAGATGAGATTACTCCATTTTTTATATGTTGTTGACCCTTTAAAGCAAGTACAATTGAAGACTGCTTTAAGAAGAATATTATTTGTGTTGCTTAGCCGAAGGAACAAACTAACTTGTTTTTCCTTAAAAGTTCTTGGAATGTAGGAATACCCAATTTAACAAAATGTACAGAAATACCACATATCCTGTCAATATTCATGAAACGTCTCAGTGAATTATTATAACACACACGAAGTTTGTTCAGCTTATCCTTTCTACTTTCCAGCGCGAGTGGAACACCCTAGAGCGAGGTGCAGAAAGATTTAAACAGGTGAACTGTAACATTGTTGTCACACATAGAAACTCGGGAGCAACAGATTGGTTCTCATACAAAGACCGCGGTATTATGCTCTTCGTCCTAGGGTCACAGGCGATATGCATACCCAAATATCCAAAGGACTGGACAACTTCCAACTAATCTCTATCCACGTACAACTCCGGATCTCCATAGTTAATGAATCTTTTCGGTTTAACTGTCATTCCTTTGGTCTTTTAAGCGTTAACCATAGGTTAGTGTTATTCAAAATACAGTATCCACGCGTCGATTTGCTTTTGAAGGGCTTTTATAGAAGGACTAAGTAATACTGAGTCATCAGCACATGAAATATGATTCATTCTGTTCCACCTATAGTACAGCCTCCCTCATTTTTCAGATACTTTCTGCTTAAATCGTCCACATAAACTGTAAATAACAAAACAGGCAGAACACTGCCTTGCCTAATGCCACATTTTGTTTGAAAAGGTGAGGAAAGGGAGTTTCCCCATGTTACTCTAAACCTTTGGGTTACATACCAGTTTTTCAGCATTTCATTTATATTAAGTGGCACTTAAAATATGAAACATCTTTTTATGACAAACACGGTCGAATGCTTTTGAGAGGTCAATTGTTAGAACGATACAACTCTACAGTTTGTTTGAAGAAAACCAAAGCCATATCTGCCTGCCGAAGACTAAGTTCAGTTTTGCAATTTTTAGATTTTTTAAGAGGCACCATCACAACACATCACAGTCAGTGGACACTCATAAGCCTTATCTAAGCATCGGGAGTACAATATAATGCCTATAAAGCATAAATAAGGCAATATTCTCAGAGCCAGCAAAGTTTATATATATTTGAAACATTGCCAACAGAAATGACGCACCTTTACGAAGCTGTATATTATATCACAAAAGAATATGATGTAAATTTCATTGGTAATTAAGGGTAATTTTTTTATTATCAGCTGGCAGCATTCTTAAAGGCTTTTATTTCCATCATAATTCCATTTCAGCAAAAAAGAACATAAAATATTCTTATAGACCATGTATCATAGAAGAATTTCATCATTTCTAATACAGACCTGATCTATACAATTCACGCTTTGTCAAAGATTATGCAGTTCTGTTCCTGCCATATTTTTTTTCAATTTTTTGTTCTCGTATGTATTCCAGTTTCTACTTGGCATTATTCTTCACAATTACAAAAAACAAATGAATTATCCACTCACCCCGGAAAACTGTCACCTCCGTAATAGAATGGGTAACTGATAATCCAGATAAGAAATAGAAATTTTCACTCAATCAGTATTTCTTCTCTTTTACAGTCATACAGTCACAAAATAGAATTTCTGTTTATTATTGAAATTCCTATATATTTAAATTCCCATCATTTTCGACAAAAAAATTTAAGTTACTCTCAATATTAAATTCGCTTTCTTGTCGTACCTTTTTCTTTATTTTTTGGAAACACATTAAATCGACGTCCTTTATCCGCAATCCCCTTGAACTTTCACTTACTATTTTTTTTTAATAATTTCTACGAGCCATGTTTAGTGTTTTATATAATTTTGTCTTCGATGTTCTATTTGTTTTCCTTTGACTTCTATTTTTTCTCCATTTCTAGTCAGTCATCATCATCTCCTTGATAACCCTTCACACCTTTCCCCATCATTCCTTATATGTCCTCCTGCACTTTCGTCCTTCCCTCTTTAAGCCTCGCCTGAGCTTTCGAGATGAAGGTCTCATTCTCTCTGCTTCTCATCACTTATCTCCGCATCCACATCTCGGCTTCTGAATGTATGAAGCCTTTGGCGGCCTTACTTCTGTTGTTCCTTGGACATTTTGTTCTTGACCTGAATTCTCTTTGCAGTTTGTCTTTGCTTTACTTCAGATTCCCTCGTAGATACCAGAGTTCAGAGATAATATTATTCAAGTTTTTACAGCAAATATCTATTTCTACCTTAAAGGCCGTTAAATGAATAAGAAGACCTCCAAGCCTACCTGCCAATTTTTTCATATATTTTTTTTCTTTTTTTTTTATTCACAAGCAGCCGATTGATCACAGTCTCACTATCACAATTCCGCTTTCTCAACAATCGGAACCACTGTCCTCGGCCACTCCGCTGACAGGAATAAAAAAAAAAATATTCATCATCATTTGTTTTGATACTTTCGATTCGTTTCCTCTGTGCAAGGCTAAGAACTCGCATGATTTCCCTTCTGCTGCTTTCAGTCCATCTCAGAAAACCAAAGAATTATTTGTCTTGAAGGCCATTATACCGTTATATATCAGTCAGAAGTCATATCGTTAATTTTCCCTTTGATGAATTACTATTTCTAGTTTTACTTCATGTCTGTAAACACTCCAACAGAGATGGAAAACAATACCAGCAGGTGAAAATACAAATGGCTATAAGTTTAAGGAGAGAGAGAGAGAGAGAGAGAGAGAGAGAGAGAGAGAGAGAGAGAGAGAGAGAGAGAGAGAGAGAGAGAGAGAGAGAGAGAGAGGAGAAACTTTTTTCCGTATTCGCCATATTATAGCAGCGTGTCTCGAGATAATTAGGGTTCCTCATGCAAGTCATGAAATTCGGAGCGGAGATAATTATTCATTGCCAAAATATGAAGTGTATAAATCCTTGAACTTTTTTCTAATGAATTATCTGTTTTGTCTAAAAATATTAGATCCAAGATTCCACGCGATATTTTATAGGACGAAGAATTAAAAAAAAAAAAAAAAAAAAAGCTTATTTTGATAATGTAACAACTTTACTATAACGATTCTGCTACTCTAAAGAATAATAATAATAATAATAATAATAATAATAATAATAATAATAATAATAATAATAATAATAATAATAATTTTGTATATCAGTTCCACAATAATATTCAGTGGTGAATTAGTGAAGATGAACCCAGGACAGGGTTCGAAAGCTCTTGTAACGTTTTTTTTTATAAAATCACCACTGAATATTATTGTCGACCTGATAAACAGCATATCCCGTTCTCGATCTAGAGGAGAAAGACCTAATAATAATAATAATAATAATAATAATAATAATAATAATAATAATAATAATAATAATAATAATAATAATGAAATCATCTATATAAGCCATTTCTTCATAGAAACGCTTTTTGGAATGAGGAAGAACAAAACTAGAGGTTCTGGTGAGTGAGAAAAGTAGGCAAAAGTGAAAGCAAAGGTGAGACAAACAGACAAGAACTCACCAGGGAGCAAATGTCCACCAGACCGTTCAACAGCCTTCGCCGTCACCTCAGACTAACCTTGGAGTTTGTCCATGACCATCGTTCTCTCGGCCATACAAACATATACACGGGTGAAAGTATTGTTTGCTTCAAGAAAATGCAGCAGAAACAAAGTCTAACAAACCATAACAAGAATTTCGCTTTATTTACGAGTCATTGTATAGGAAACTGCTCGTCTCTAATTAGGGTTCCAGTCTTCACTGGAGAATTAACTCAGCCAGGAGAAATCCCATCAGAGGCCGAGGTTGAATATTCTTGTAAAGTTTAGTATTTCATGAATAGAAATTGGCAGATGAGATGCAATTCATTCTATTTTTAATAACAATGAAGTGTCGTTTTGACAGTTAGTCTAAAATAGCAATAACGCAGCTGTAGGTGGAAGCAAATTGCCAGTAACACCAATATCAGGTAATTATGATGATTATTTTCACCGAGGCCGTTTTCGGTGATCCAAAATACCGTTGGGAAATTGAGCAGAATGGTTAGACACAGTAAAGTCATCTGGGCCTGGGTTTGAAACTAGAAATAAAGTTAAGCATTAAATGCAATACTAATTGATGTAAGAAGACTATAAGTACTCATAAAGAGCCTGAATGCATAATAATGGCAATGTAACTTCCAAAACAATAAAAAAAAAACTCTTAGACTTGAACACAGTAAATCGATATTTGATGATAAAAAAAAGATGAAATTTAGCACTGCTAACTAAATATGATCATCTATGGCGCAAAGAAATCCCCCACCTTCCCCAGACCTATGGAAAAACAAGTCTTACTCTCTAGGCTTCTGCTCTATATATCAAAGGAGGGAGAACAGCTCAAAGCAAATGACTTGACTGGAGGAGCAAAACCTTCCCGCAAAAGCGTCACGAAAATGAAGGCTGAGAAACACCTTCCCTCACAGGCACCGTCTCCTTCGTGCCCTCATTTCCCTTCCCTTCCGCCTGGGAAGATTGCGATGGTTCTGGGATGAATGTTTTCAGTCCGGTTTTGAAGAAAAGTTTTCGAACAAGGTGTTAGGACTCTTCTCTTGTGAAAATGTAGCCTCTAGATGACGTAATTTAGAATAGCATATATCCTTGCTGTTCGAGTATTTTTTTTTTTTTTTTTATGAGAAACTTTATAATAAATTGATGGGAGAAAGATGAATAAAGCAAATTTTATTCTGATTCATGTTCATACAGTTGATTAGTCTCAGACATGAAAAATACACATCATTTCCCCGAAATTGAAAACAGAGTTTACAAGAAACTTTTCAGTGACAATATCGCGAAGGAAATTAGACAAAATAGAACACCTAATTGATGTCTCTAGATACAGAATAGTTTGTAACCCACTTGAACAAAGCAGGCAAACAACCTACTTGTTACAAGACCTTTTCTGTCGCCCCCAACGCTCTCAAATATCAAAAGAGGGATAATGAAGCACTGACGATGTTGATGCTGGTCTGACTCATTCCCTCCTTGAATTGCGAACTTATTATACAGAGTTTCTTAGGTGATTATAAATCCAGCTTGAGGTGATATTAGACAAGACTTTAAAATTCTCCTGAAAAACTAGCAACTCAACGCCCCTCACCTTAATGTCAGTAATGTGTACAGATATGTTTTATTTACAAACAGGTGTGTAATTTTCCTCAGAGAAATTTGAAAGGTGTGAGGTTTATGAAATGATTAGTGTACCGGTACCATCAAAGGTACAAATAATGGCCCCAAGTTGGACTCCATTACTCACAGATGATCGTTGTTGCACTCGCACAAATAATAAGAATATATAATCCCTGAGTAGTATTAGAGAACATGGAGATGAAATTTTTTCTCATGAAAAACAAAAAAAAAAAAACAGGAACTTATATCTGAGTCATCGTCAGCCTTTTAAGAGAAGAACAAGACTGTCACTCAAATACATCAGAGCTCAAAGCTTCGAGAGAGAGAGAGAGAGAGAGAGAGAGAGAGAGAGAGAGAGAGAGAGAGAGAGAGAGAGAGAGAGAGAGAGAGAGAGAGAAGAGCGGCTCCATTTGCCTCGACACCGGAAGTTCGTTCATCCGCTCGTCGAAGCTGAATTTTGCTCTTGGATGCTGCAGGAAAGTCCAGATCTAAGCAACTACAAGTCATAGGGAATTAGGTTTCATCAGTGGTCATGTGTTGGGCAGAGAGGCAGGAACATGCAAAAATAAATGCTTTTCGAGAAAAGGAGATGAACTAACGTCGGCTCCAGCTTTAATTTAATTTTGTACCTGGTGGAAGATGATAACTATCAAATACAAACACAACGACCCAGAAAAGTTTGGAATTTATCTTGGCAATGCGACACATTGTGTGTGTGTTTGACAGACGGACATGAAAAGAGTAAGAGAATGCAAAATTCTGTTTAT
Organism: Macrobrachium rosenbergii; assembly: GCA_039081455.1. Taxonomy (NCBI): domain Eukaryota; kingdom Metazoa; phylum Arthropoda; class Malacostraca; order Decapoda; family Palaemonidae; genus Macrobrachium; species Macrobrachium rosenbergii. Next base: position 23,130 of record JANJGK010008159.1, read on the forward strand.
ACAGACATGACTTCAATTATTAAGGTATAACCTGACTAAGAAGACGCAGTGCTAACAATATATTCGTATAAACTTTTGGGGTATGGCTAAAAAAGTTATCATTACAAGCCTTAATGGATGATAAAAACGACTTACAAAAAACTAAAAAAAACAAAAATCCCATTGACCAAGTCATCAAAAATTTCAATAGCACAGTGAAAAATCCTCAATGATAAAAAAAAACTAATAGGTCAGTTGTCAGTAAAATTTACCCCGTTACCTTACTTGTACGGATTAGCAAAAATGACAAAGAAAATAACCCTATGCGGCCTATTATCAGTACTGTTGGCTCAATATCATATAAACTTTTAAAATATATATTACCAAGCCCTTGTCCCCGTTACTTGGAATTTTCTCCGATTCTCACATATATAATTCTCTAGATTAGTGGCTAAATTAAACAAAATCACTTTTTGCCTCACTGATACATTTGTTAGTTTTGATGTTTGTTCTCTTTTTACTAAAGTCCCTATAGATTCTATTTTAGAATATCTCAGTCACGAACTAATCCATCTTGAATTACCTCTACCGGTAAGTCATATTATTTCACTCACTAGGTTGTGCATTTGTGATTTTGAGTTCATATTCAATGGTGAATTCTACCAACAAATATTTGGTAAGGCAATAGGCAACCCTTTATCCCCACTCCTCTCAAATTTGTATATAGAATTCTTTGAAAAACGATATTTACCTACTATCATTTATGCTCCTTTAAAGTGGTACAGATATATTGACGACATTTTAGCTATTTTGATGTAAATGACTTACTCTCTAATTTGAATAACCAAGTACCATCCATTAAGTTTACGTTAGAATTAGAAAGAGACAATTGCCTTTCTTTCTTAGGTGTTTTAATACATAGCACACCTTTTCAATGTAAATTTAGTATTTATAGAAAACCAACCAACAACTTATGTCCATTTCTATTCAGGCCACCAACTTAATATCAAAATATCCATTTTTTATCCTATGTTTTTACGAGATTTGTCCATTTTCAGTCTCCAGTATTTGGACCAAGGAATCAAATACATGAGAAAAATAGGAACAGGTTTCTGTTATCCTTTACATACACTCGATATTTGCTATAATACAGCCCACAAATAGTTTTATAGTGAAAGTAACATGGAGAAAGAAACCCCTAAGAACATTCTTAGCTTGCTTTATTTTCGTGGTTTTGAAACCATACAATGATTGTTAAAATCTTTTAACATCAACCTGGTTTTCTCCTATAATAACACACTAAAAGGAATGATAATAAAAATAGCCCTAAGGAAAGCAACAACATAATATATAGAATTCCATGCTTCAACTGCTCTTCTCTTTATATAGGTAAATCCAGTAAGGATTTAGAAGTGAGAATTAAGCAACTTAAGCATTCTGGCAAAACTGGGCAAACATCCAATGCAATATTCATTCATTTAAGAGAAAATTCACACATGGTCAATTGGACTGACAGTTCAGTGATTGCTAGATCGAAAGATTTCTCTTCACGAAATCTTTTAGATTCAGCAATTATACAGCTTACTTCCAGCTCTAATTTCAACCTTAGCCCTTGCATGTATCATTTGAACCCTTGTATTAATAAAATTTTCAAGAATTATCTTAAAGATAAAATCACTGACTTAATTACTTATTTGTTACCTTATATATGTTTTCTATGTATTCACATGTTTAATAGTTTAATGTTCATTTTGCAGAAGCTTTCATCGTTTACCAAAAGGAGAAAATGTATTGTACATTTGTAAATATGCAATCAGCTTATTATTTCCAAGGTCATTTTTGGTGGTTAGTTTCTTCCCCTGTATAATACTTTAATGGACTCCTCCCTGCTCTTGGGTCAGTTGGCCTAATACTTTGTAAAACCTCTCAAAAGATTTACCTTTGTTTCGGTAAGTATACTAAATCTTCACCTGTGTTGGATTTGAGGTGCATCTGTTCCTTATAACCCCATCTTCAGGGGTATCTGTCTGTCATCTGTCAATTATACGAACTTTTTTTTAGAGGGGTTGGCTCTTGCAGGCTAAGGCCTTCCGTTTCCAGAAGTATTATGGAAAGGGATTGACTACGACCCTCCAGAGTCGATCAACTACCAAAATATCTTATTCGTGAGGTGATTTTAAGTTATTTATCCTATCGCTTGCATGAAGGCGCTTGAAAGAGTCACTTAGTTGCGTTTTAACTATTATAAACATGACGGGAAAAGAGAAGATCACTGATTACTAAGTAATTTCCTTCCTTTAACTGTCATATCATTTAATAAGTATAAGTCACTAATATAGGCTTCAGGCGTTTATACGATGTTGATGTAAATGTCAATTAGTTAATCTGTTATTTAAATTATGTTAAGTTTTATTGGTGTATTGCTGATATAAAGCTCTGAGAGAGAGAGAGAGACGAGAGAGAGAGACGAAAGAAGAGAGAGAGAGAGAGAGAGAGGCAAAACTGATTTCCAATGGGAAATATCCTTCTGCAACGCAATCCTCTTATTAGAAAGACCCATCTCTTTTCCCGTCATGTTTATAAGAGTTAAAACACAACTAAGTGACGCTTTCAAGCACCTTCATGCGAGCGATGGGATAAATAGCTTAAAATTACCTCACAGAATAAGATATTTTGGTAGTTGATCGACTCTGGAGGGTCATAGACAATCCCTTTCCATAAGGCTGCTGGGAAACGGAGAGCCTCAGCCCTGCAAGAGCCAACCCCTCTAAAAAATAAATACTAATAAAAAATCTTTCTTGGAAGTAATATTTACGATTAACATGATCTTTCACAAAGAAACTTTCGGGATCTTATTATTTCAAAAAACTCTGTATTTTCGAGGAAAGATGTTAAGTCCATCTTCTGAAAGGTTTGTCTCCGGATTTCCGTGAGCTTTTGAAGGATTTGCGCCTTTGCAAGCAGACAGGGACTTAAGGGAGCGGTGAAATGTAGGTGAGAGAGAGAGAGAGAGAGAGAGAGAGAGAGAGAGAGAGAGAGAGAGAGAGAGATGCCATTCGAAAGTGCTCAATGATTTATGCCTTGGATGGCTTCGATGATATATTTGTAACTTTTTTGTAAAAGTATACCTTCGTACATATTTCTCTTTTTAATTAAAAAAACCTTTTTACTCCGACGTGAACCAAAATTTTGTTCCCCTCAGCTTTCCTGAAGAATTGCCTCTCTTTTCTTTTCATTTTGATTTGAAACTCAGATGTACTTTTTTGATTTTCTGCTTTTTGTATTATTTTATTGGTTTTTATCCTTCCTTCTCTCTTTCTTTGCTATATTAAAAGCTAAAAAAAGAGAATTGTAAAGAAATTCTGTGCTTGGAAATTACCTGAATGTTCTAATGTTGTTAGATTATTTTTTTCTCATTCAGTGTCAGGTTTAGGGTAATTACTTTTATGAGAAGGTGAGATTAAGTACTCTTATCTATTTTATATCATAATAAAGTTTTGATAGTTTCTCGAAACAAAAGCACTTTCCCAATATGGAAAATACCGTTTAATGTACTGAATATGGTGTCTGTTATATCCTATGTTCATAGCTCATCCACGTCATCATAAAGTGCTTTGCCATTTAATTGCGATCCTTTGAAACTAAAATCCCATTAACGTTAAATATGATTGGGTACTGAAGTTTTGCATTTTTTTCAATGATAAACTAGTAAACAATTATTCACAATTGCCGCCATTCTTATCCTTTAAACTGCTTTATTTAGGATGACCTCTTTGCACAAAAAAATTCAGCGGATTATGTCATGTATGTATGTATGTATGTATGTATGTATGTATGTATGTATGTATGTATGTATGTATGTATGTATGTATGAGTCGTTATCCGCAAAGCCGTTAATTCCAGTGAGGCATCACAATGATTGATCCATGCGAATTATGCATCGGAAATCTTTGGTCACAACGAGTCATCAGTCATGATATGCTCCTGTTTCCAGCATCAACGCAAATGTTGTCTGATGCATTTCGCCATTTCAAAATGTCATACCGATACCTGGTGAAAGAGGCTTCGGTTATTTATTTTCAATTCATCTTCGCAAAATTCGTCTCGCAACAAAATTAGTTTTGTGATTGATTTAACTGTTCCTTCAGTCTTTTAGTTTCGTGATGTTCATTTGTCTTTGCATAAACAGATCCACATAATCTGTTGATTAAGCTGTGAGTGGATAAGATTTCCAACCTTGATTTCCCTCGGGCAGTTGTATATATTCAAGTCCCACGAGGAGATTTATATAAAATAAGGTACCTATACGACGCGTTTTCAATGTGGCAGGTATACATAAGGACAAGATATTGCAAGCAATAAGTGCTATGACATCGATGTCTTAAACACATCTGCTTAGAGGACAAAAACAGTACAATATATATATATATAGTATATATATATATATATATATATATATATATATATATATATATATATATATATACTATATATATATAGTATATATATATATATATATATTTATTAAGGGTCTTTCTACCTTCTCCAATATATCTATAGGTTAAGTTCTCAAAATTTATATTAAAGTGACAAAGGGGGAAAGACAATGTTAGATTTGCCATAACTAAAAGGAAACTCAGCCACTGAAGTAGTACAATAAAGTTATAAGTAAATGAACGATTTGACAACTAAAAATAATGCCATAATTCATATTCAGTTAAG
>JANJGK010008160.1:0-27826 GCA_039081455.1 Macrobrachium rosenbergii
TGTTCTCGCCTTCTTCTAATTCATCAGATAGCTGACACACCTCTAAGGGTTCGTTCTCGCTTTCTGCTCTCAGACTCAGAAACTGTAAGAAAATCCGTGAGAGGTGGCACATTCAAAGGAAAACGTATTACCAGGACCACCGCAATATCAGAGAACTGCTGTCTGTGGATAAAAGATGTAACTTCCACAGTGGCTGATCTCAATAGGCATTTCTGTTCGGCGACTGTCAGAACTCGTAGTTCTGCTGACATGGATTTCTATTTCCATGTCATAATTTTTATTTTATTATTTTTATTTTTGTCTCTCAATCCAGTTCTATATGCAGGAATTCCCATCATAAGTGAAGCCATAACCTGCAATGAATTAAACAAACTTCTGATAACTACCACGTAACGCCTCATCTACAGAAAATGTAATGACTAAAGCTCTTCTAAATCATGAGGCAACCAATCAGAATTCGAGTTAAAGTCGTTGCTAGCAACCAGTCGAAGCGAAGCGCATATATAGCCAGCCTAAACCAAGGTACTTTCTAGGTTACTCTCACTTCTGCCCTGCTGTTTAGAAAAAAGTGTAACTCATGAATATATATATATATATATATATATATATATATATATATATATATATATATATATATATACAGAATCTACTAGTCACTTTTTACTAGATGCATATGTAATTGTAATGGCCGCAGTGCCCCCCCGCTTTTTGGATACGCTTATCACTCACTACAAAGCCTTCAGATCCAAGTGCAAGAAATTTGAAAAAAAATGATAATTGGAATCGTCACCTCGTCGTGATTATGGAGAAGCCGGTTCGTTTCCCGCTACCGGACATCACAATTTCTTCAAATTTCTTGCACTTGGATCTAAAGGCTTTGTAGTGACAAGTGTTTCCAAAAAGTGCGGAGAATTCGAGACGTTAAGAGGGCATTGTGGCTATTACAATTACACACACACACACACACACACACACACACACACACACACACACACACACACACATATATATATATATATATATATATATATATATATATATATATATATATATATATATATATATATATATATATATAGACATACACACATATTTATTTATATATACATTTGTGTCAATGTGTGCATGTATAATACCTACCTGCGCGTAAGGTCCAAAAAAATAAAGGACGATAAAAATAAATATGTGATTCTGTAAATAGACGCCTGAAAGATTTTCCACTATCAGAAATTCACGAATATCTGTGGACAGAGGCAAAGATCAAATTTTACTGGTAAATCCTTTCACGTAAATGTGTTAACAAATGTGGGAGTCTGTAAAAAGAGATAGCTTTCACCCACACATAAAAAAAGATTTTTTGTTATAAATAAAGGTTTTGGGGACAATTATTTTATTGCATGTATGCATAGATATGCAGACCAGTTCTACTGGAATAAAAGGGGAATGAAATGTCTAGAATAGCGGATTCTTTGTTGAGTGATGGAAGAGAGAAGAGAGAGAAAAAAAAGATGCAGAATTATTTATGCAACGTGCTCTTATAGTTTTAAATTACCGCTTTGATTTGTTAGACACTTTTATTTGGTTACATGTTAAAGGCTATTTTTTCAGAGACTCTACATTATATATAATTTATATATATATATATATATATATATATATATATATATATATATATATATATATATATATATATATATATAACACCACTTGGAAACAGACAAAATATTCCGTGTGGGAATATCATGTAACATGCCGACTGGCCTGTCTTCGGAAGGCGTTGGAGGGGTTCGGCCCTGTTCTCTCTCTCTCTCTCTCTCTCTCTCTCTCTCGCGGCTTTCCCCTCTCTCTCTCTCTCTCTCTCTCTCTCTCTCTCTCTCTCTCTCTCTCTCGCGAATGTCACAAAGATCCCTTTCATTCTCGCATTTCACATTAAAGAAATGAAATGGTTCGTATAAGGAAAACGCAATCTTTCCTACAAAAATAGCTTTATTATTTAAAGCAACCCAACAAGTAATGAATAAACAAAGCAAAGATTAAAATGCATCATAAATGAAATTGTCAAGCAAAAAAAATAATCCAACTCTAACTCAAATGTCTAATCATGGCTAATGACCTGTAAAGTCAAAATCTTCTCACATACTCCAACTTAAGTATTATTAAGTCAAGTCTCAAAAAGTCAATCCACACAGAGATATTATACTTTGCAAGGTATGCATTGTATGTCTCTATAATCACACCATCATGACTACATCATATCATTGCCCACAAAGTCATCACCACAACCACCACAACCATGACATCTGTCGAAAAAATTAAGCACAAAATAATAACGATTTCCCAAAAAAATTTGCAAGAATAAACATAATAAAAAATGCATGGTTAAACAGAACACACTAAAATAAAATATTGAAATGGCAAAAAAAAGTATATTGAACTTTGCACACAAGTTCAAAAATGTCTTGAAATATGGTAAAAGACCATAAGTCCACAATTCACATAGAAAAAATCAAGAGTCTGGACAATACCTTATTCTGCCGGTTCTAAGCGAATGCACACACAACAGCAACGTCTTGACGATACTGCTTCAGCTACGGTAATGAAAGACCGGACTAATTTTTGGGCAGAATTAGACACAAAATCGAGATTCTGTTACATACGAACTCATGTACCCACATAGCAACCCAGTCATATGATGGAGCCAATATTGTGTGCTCATCAGGTTAATTGCAGATGTAACGAAGTATTTGCTGAATGAACGATTTCGCAACTGACGGCTTCACGACAGTACCATCTCACAACCAAAATTCCTTCATCACATCTCTGTTCCTGACAATGTTAAAGCGGCCATATTTTCTGAAATATATATATATATATATATATATATATATATATATATATATATATATATATATACTGTATATATATATGTATATATATATATATATATATATATATATATATATATATATATAGTATGTGTGTTGAGTGTATGTGTGTTATAAACTGAATTACTGAAATATAATAAATGTACAGTAGAAGGATAGGTCTTATCTGCTGTCAGCGGGGACACCATGAAGCAAAACATTATATATATATATACTGTATATATATATATATTTTTTGACAATATATATATACATATATATATATATATATATATATATATATATATATATATATATATATATATATATATATATATATATATATATAAAATAGTCTGAAAAAATAGCCTTTAACATGTAACCAAATAAAAAAGTCTAGGAAATCAAAGCGGTAATTTAAAACTATAAGAGCACGCTGCATAAATAATTCTGCATCTTTTTTTTCTCTCTCTCCTCTCTTCCATCACTCAGCAAAGAATCCGCTATTCTAGACATTTCATTCCCCTTTTATTCCAGTAGAACTGGTCTGCATATCTATGCATACATGCAATAAAATAATTGTCCCCAAAACTTTTATTTATAACAAAAAATCTCTCTCTCTCTCTCTCTCTCTCTCTCTCTCTCTCTCTCTCTCTCTCTCTCTCTATATATATATATATATATATATATATATATATATATATATATATAGTATGTGTGTTGTGTGTATGTGTGTGTGTAATATGCATCACGTCCAGTAATAGATTATATAAATTATATATATATATATATATATATATATATATATATATATATATATATATATATATATATATATATATATATATATATATATTACAACTCCCTGGTAAATTATTATAACCCTGATAAAGACCATAAAGTACTGAGAGAACCAGGAAGAGTCGGCAGAAAAAATTAATTGGAACAACATAAGAACGACTGTCGTTTCTGCTAACAAAACTTTTACTTCGAGCGGATGAAAAAATATTAATAGTTAGAGAAATATTGTCTTGTAATGGTAGACTCCACGAGTCTATTAGTATTAACGAAATGCCCACGAGAAAGATTACTTGAAAAAATTTATCTACATGTCAATCTATCTATCTATCTGTCTATCTATCTATCTAATCTTATAAATTTAGCTCTTCATTTGTTAAAATACTACATAGTTACTTCCCAAATGCTAGCTCACGGGATAAAGTCCTGAAGACAAGGGAAAGGAACAAGTTTCCGGCGTCTGGTTATAAATTGCATACTATAAATCCTTTGTTGCGGGACTGATGGAAGCCTTACGAGAATTATCTTGCTGTCTATGGCGAAGAAATATATCCCATATTCAGTTATTTATATGGGCCATTCAGCACGATGAGAACAAACACGTGTAAAAAACTGTCAGACTGTTTCACTATTTGTCCCATTTACGGACTTTTCTGCTTTTCCTTTGACTTTATCAATGTCGAGTATCTTCAAAATTGTTCTGAGCACTTTGTTATAAGATATACTACTCCAATAAATATATGCCAGATTCTTCAAGAAGTTTCTCTTAAACAGTTCAGTACCATGAGACCACTTTGATTATTTTTGACAATATTATTCTCTTTTTTTTATTCTTTTTGCAGGCTGGTAGTAGTTCAAACTTTTCCACAAGAGTCAGAACTGTAAGGAGGAGACGCATAATCCATTACCAGTCTTTGAATTCCTCTATGCTTGGCTAGTGGGGTTAATATACGAAATGTAAAATAAAACAAATATTTGAATTAAGAATGAGACACTGAGGTGGTACAGATGTGAATATATCCGCATTTAATGATGATTTCATCCTTATTACAGCGGGGTTTCTGCCGAGTGTTGAAAAGTTACTTGCCTACCATGGGGCCTGTAAATTATATTTAGATAAATAAGAAAAAACATATGATTCTAATGGTAAGGGCCATTCTATATTCTTATTCTATAGATTTCAAATGTAGCTTTTCTATTTCAAAACATTTTGCTAATCTTTGATTCCAAATGACGAATGAAATAGAACTAAGAAACACTTGTTTGGCTCGTAGTAGTAATCCTTTATTTCCCATCATTTTAAAGTCGTAGAGACCAGGTAATGGACGCAGATATCCTTTCTTACAAGCTAAAAAATATGGATTTTGAAGAAAATTGCTACATTATAATAGTGATTTATAAGATACCCGCCCTTATGAATTCTCTGGAATATTCACGTACCCGAAACGTTTCAATGCTAATTGGAAATAAAATATCCTAATCCCTGTAGCTCCCTCCGGATATAACATATTCGTTTTAGTTCTTGAATCTCGTTCACCTGAAACTAATTTTCATTTCTCCTTTACAGGGCATCACTATAATATTATTGTTATAAACTTCGCCAAGGAAGTTGAGTGGAAGTCATATGTATATTCGTTGGTGTGTATCTTTGTGCATTTGTCCGTGTGGTCGCAAGATATCTTAAATGGTTGCTGACTCATTTTAGTTGAAATTATGAAGAGGCGGGACATGTACTCCAATGAGGAAGGCTTGATTATATTCCAAGACGAAATCAAATGTAAACAAAAACATTTTTCATTGGGATGTTTTTCAATTGGTTATTAGGAGATTTGAGTGAAATTTAATGGTTCACTGGGCTATGGGTCAAGGACTCTGACCCAAAGCTGGGTCTTGATGAGACCCAGATCCACTGAGAATGATGGGTCAAATGTTATTTTATAATAATTCATTTCTATGGCATGATTTAATTATTTTGATATGGCTCAATTTGTTTCTGCACAGATGGATATCTTGAAAAGCTGAAGACTGATTATAGAAGCCTTCTGTTATAGGGTGGGCCATGGCCCTCTGAAGCGATGAGTTTGTTTTGAATTATACTGTGGGTAAAGAAAAATTTATTAATGCTTACAAAATATGTGCATGTAGATGGGGGTCAAGATGCAGATCACGAATGCTTTTACTGGAAGATTAATTGTTAAAATATCAATGAATTTCAATCAAAACTTTATGATGTATGGGACATGAACCATGAAAATAAATTACTTTTGAATTAATTTTGAAGTACTTTTGTAACATTTTTGGAGTGTAAAGAAAAATCATTCCAGCTTTCTGAGGTAGAACTTCGAGTGTCAGTTGCTCGAATTCCATGAATTTTGTCTGAAGTTTTAGTTCCAGATTTTGACATTTACAAATTACTCAGATACTGAGACCCCAACCAAGTTTAAAATATTGTATTAAACATCCGTGGACTATTACAAAGACCCTTCTCGAAAACCAAAGATACTCTCATTTAGAGTAGATGTCATTTGAGAGTGTTACGTCTTATTAGATAAATGTTCTTCGGACATTCTGGAAGTGCACTGATAGCTAGAAGTGTTTGACAGGATGACCATTTAGAATTTTTCACTTTTCTTCAAGAAAATATCTGACCAAATCAGTATATCAGTGGTGAACATTATGTTATTCGTGTTATTAAATATATATTTTATTATTCATTGAGATTATTCATACCTCACAAAGCCCAGTTCATGGGTAATACAGATTTATCTCCACATCTCCGCTGATAAACTGTCGCAATTTGAGCGATTTAACGGAATTTTTAATAGACTCATAAGTATCATTTTTCCAAATTTCTTTTTTATTGAATTACTTCTCGTATACTACTTTCATTTTCTATTGCCTCTTATTATTCATTTTTTTGTTATATCTGCTTTCTCCTTGATTTACAGTGTCTCTCGAATGGTTTTGTTTTGTGGTTTATTCTTTTCTTTCTCTTTATCATTATTCTACTCCACTCTACAGTACGACCCTCACACTGGAGCTTTTTAAATAATCCATTCCTTTATACACATTCTTCCTTATCCTATCATCCTTTCGTCTTCCGTTACTCACAGCCATTAGTGACAATTTCTTCTCTAACGACAAATTCTTGTCATGAACTGGAATCTGTTAATCAAGTTGAAAGCCTCTACGACTTCAGTTTAATCTGTCAGTTTCTCATCTCTCATCTCTTAAATTGAGTCCTTACGTTCTTTTCCGTTTGTGTGTAATCATACATTCTTTTTGATGGGTGTATAGTCCACCATCACGCCTTTACCAAAATCACTGGTTTTTGGTTCACTAATTTCAATTGACCAAAGCGCACTACAAATATTATGAGATTTTTTAAAGGTCACAATAAAGAAATCGAATATGCATGTATGAATGTATATATATACACACACACAACACACCAACACACACACACACACACGCACGCACACACACACACACACACACACACACACATATATATATATATATATATATATATATATATATATATATATATATATATATATATATCCAGAATAAAAAAGTAACAAGAATATCTTTATCGAGGTTCTCTAGAATTATTATTGAATTCCTGGCATAAGCATTATTCCCAAAATAAATATTGCTATTCCAAAAATTGCCTATAATTACTCCTACCATCTTCCGGCACATTCAGGAACATCATCTAAGTTTTAAGCCGATCAAAAAACTTCGGAGCGAAAGAGGCTTCAAGTATTTCCCAAAGTTGCTTTGTCAGTGTACCTGTACACACGATCCCTCTTTCATTACGGGATTCAGCCTTCAAGAAGCTAGAAAGAGGTCTCAAGGCAGCTCAAGAATTTCCTGAGTGGGAAATTATATTCTCTCTCTCTCTCTCTGTCTCTCTGTCTCTCTGTCTCTCTCTCTCTCTCTCTCTCTCTCTCGTTACGAAGAGAAAATAAGCCATCGTTTATCACTTCATGATCCTCGTCATCGAAAAATGATAGCAAAAGACTGACAGCTTTATTGCAACGAACATATATATATATATATATATATATATATATATATATATATATATATATATATATATATATATATATATATATACATATATATATATATATATATATATATATATATATATATATATATATATATATATATATATATATATATATATATATTAGTTTCTGCACAAATAAGCTGTAAATTAGGGCTCCGATACTGAATTCTCATATGAAAGTCTGCACAGAAACCAACTTGCAATCAAGGAAATGTTTTTGGCTAACCAAAACAAATCACTGCTTTGGAGAGGAAAAGCAATCTAAAAAAATAACTGTTTTTTCTTTCTTTGTTTTTCAGGTACAAAAATGAAGAGTATAAATAGCGAGTGCACAATTCATTATAAGCATCGGGATACCGGAAGTAGAAAAAAAAAAAAAAACAAAGAACGAGAAGAGTGTTAAAATCAGATGTAAAATAATCTGTGTTTTAGTTCATGGATATACTGTAGATGTCTATTGTAAAAAATAATATTTTTGCTCTTCCAAACTGGATATTCTAGACTATGGAATCCTATCATAGCTTATTCCTGTGTCTAGTTCAAACAAAAACTAAAAAAAAAAAATATTAATATAGTTATGGAGATTATCAATAAAATATCTTTAACCTTACTTACTGTGTTGAAATGGAGATCAGGTTTCATCTAGGCGAATGCTATGGCTGTCCATTATTATGTTGAATATTAAAAAAAAAAATTAGTGCCTTTGAAACTCTCTTGACTCAGGGATGCTGTTAAAAACTTGAAAGACAATATCTAGGTAGCTTTTGACATGTAATATGTGCATATGCACACACAGTCATATATGTATATATATAGATATATAGATACACACACGCACATACATATATATGTACATATATATGTATATAATCATGAAGCAACAAATGTCGCTTAATATCGAATTCACGCTACCTCGGGATATCTCCGTTGGAGAATTGTCGCCGAAGGGGAATTTATATAAGTGATAAATGAATTGGAATCGTCGGGACACGAACCCGTGACACGAAAACCTATTCAGTGGTTAACGTCCACTGGAGTCGGTGAATAGGTTTTCGTGTCACGGGTTCGTGTCCCGACGACTCCAATTCATTTATCACTTATATAAATTCCCCTTCGGCGACAATTCTCCAACGGAGATATCCCGAGGTAGCGTGAATTCGATATTAAGCGACATTTGTAGCTTCATGATTGTATATAAATCACGGTGTGATAAAAATTTCATATATATGTATATATATACATATATATCTGTATATATATGTATATATATATACATATATATATATATATATATATATATATATATATATATATATATATATATATACATATACACATACACACACAGTATATATATATATATTGTTGAAAAGACATCCATATCATACAAACAAAGATTCCTGAGGCATCAAAATACCACAAAAAAACTGAATTGCAACCTCGTTAGACCTTCTTAAGCCTCTATATGAATTGTCCAAATATATTGTTAACATTCTGAAATGTGTCAAACAAGGAAAGAACTAGTGGAAGATTAATATCTATGGAATAAAGAAAAACCTCTTACATTATTTGGTATTATCACTCCATGGTCTATTGTAATTTTGCCCTTAAATTTGTATATACCCCTTTTTAATATCATTAGATATTTTTCTGTCTACAATTACGAATGGTTACAGAGGGCAAAACAAGGAAAGTAGAAAAAATATTTACGTTGTTGACACTTGGAAGAAAAAAAAAAATTCTTTTCGTTGCTATTTATGATGAAGTAAAAGTACAGGGCTTTGTTTAAAAGGTCATGTAAAGTTTAGGGTATCGGATGAAAAATAAAATAAAGAATACGTGTTTCTTTCTTCCTGACAGCATAAACAATTGTAAATAATAATCTTTTTTTTACTTCTGCGGTCGGCTGCGGAAAAAAACAGATACCTTATTTAAAAAATAATAGGATTTCCTACGGAGGTTTTTTCAGTCTGCCTAAAAAAGACTGCAGGTTTTATTTTGTACAGTTGCTGACTCTGTCTGCAGAACCTAAATGTTTTAACAGCACGAGGGGATATTCCACAACAAGAAACAAGAAAAACCCCGATTTCTATTTAAGTAACAGATGTAATAGCTTACTTTAGAGGTTTCGTACCTCATGTAGCCACATTGTCGTTTTCGGAAGGTAGCTGTAATGGGTTACTGTTGCATATCTTGGAGAATTCGGAATGTTATTCCATTAGCTAAATGCGGGAGTGGCAGCTCTTGCCCTTCCTTTACGGCTCAGTTTCCACAACACTAATGTTATCTGTAATTTTCGAGCGTCTGCTGGGAAAGATTATATAACTTTGCAGGAGGTAATCATCTCTTCCTTGTTTTGCACTTCGGCTTTTGCAAGGCCTTAGAGTCTCGTAAAGGCCGTTTCACACCGGATGCGATGCTATGCGCGCCACGCTATGGTAGACATGCTGCGGCTCGTGACTTTTAATTGCTGGCATTATTTTAAGCGAGGCCGTTCACACCGGGTGCGAAGCTATGCTACCGATGTCTGCGACATAGCTTCCATAGCTTCCAAGATTGCCGGGCGTGCGATTTTTGTGGATGAAGCTCGCCTCGTGCATGCGCACCTGGGTCTCACAGCAGATGTTCCCGCCTCTTGGCTTAAATCTAAATATACTGTGTCATAATAACGTGCGGGTATAAAGTATACCTCAGGAAATTTACTCGAAGTAAAATTTTATTTCCAATAGTGCATGGTCAAGTTTTATTATTATTATTATTATTATTATTATTATTATTATTATTATTATTATTATTATTATTATTATTATTATTATTATTATTATTATTATTATTATTAAACAGGAGCACTTTCAAATGGGAGAAGCAAATGTCCAAAGAATATAAATGATTTCATAGACTGATATATAAATTAACTTTAAATACAGCAGTAAAGATGAATAGATTAACAATAGATACTTACATACTTGCATGAATTGTTCGCAGACATTCATAACTTTCGGTGTGAACACACTCAGAGCGAGTATAGCTAGCATGGCTCTGTAGCATAGCGTTGCTCGCTTAGCATCGCATCCGGTGTGAAACGGCCTTAAGGCGTTTCTTTAAATCAATAGTACCGCACAAGAACCCTTAGATTCTGGTCTTGAGGCTCGTAAGATTGATCTTGTAATCCCTGGTGTTCCCCATTAAGTTGGAGATTACCAAAATTTGGTAATCTCCATAATTTGGGCAGAGGCTGACAATGGTATGTATGTGTCTGTTAGTTTAAAGGGAGCAGTAATCAAAATCATGCTTTATTACGTTGGGTGAATTATCATAGGACTTAGTATTAAGTATCAGAATATTTTATAGCAATCTCTGGTGAGATCTTGGTCACTGGATATCTCACGGTCATATTGTTATTAATATTCTAATTATTTGTACAACCTTTTTTTCATTGTTTCATATGAATGTGTATCTCTCTGGACATACAAAATACTATTACTTAAGTTCTTGGATTGCCCACAAGAGCCATTTACATATGAAATTCACTGTGCGAGATAGCATAATTTTATCATATAAATATAGTTCCTTTAACAGCAGAACCTCTTCTTCCTCATGATCTGCCATATTTTCTCTGATTTTTCCTTTTTCCTATTTCCGTCTCCCTTTTCAGCCACGTCACCCCATTCACCATTTGCACATCACCATCACTGTACCTGTCTCTTTACCTATCTGTTGATTCTGACATTCGCAAGTGTTCTAGACATAACACCTTCATTCGGAGAGAGCCCCTTTTCAGTCATTCGTTGCTGGGTTCAGTAGAGGTCTAGTTCATATTCTCTAGACGCTGTTCATTCGTGAAAGAGATGGAGATCATGATGATTATTGCTAATCTCAAAGGAAGGAAAACTAAAAAACAAACCTTCCATCCCTCGTCCAGAATTTATGGAAACTATCGGTGAGGGTGCAAACCGAAGGAGGCGGAATCATAGAAGCCGACACTGCAGTATTTTAGACCAGACTTATCCAGGTCAAGAGCATAACTAGACCTAACATGGAGGGACGCCCCTGAAGATCTCGCTCGTTCAGTAATATGAACTGTGACTTGGCAGGTTCTATTTATTCAAGTCATTGTTGAATTCCTTCATGCCCGTTGCAGAGCTGCACTGGATCATTAAGAAAAGAATGTTACTGCAAGCATCAGAAATCATGGCACTTTCATCCAGCAGCAGTTACAGTACTGATTAACTTCTTGTTGAGGTGATTAAGGGTGGATCTTACCTCTGTACAAAATATCAGATCACCAGAGCATTTTACAGCAAACCAGAATTGTCTGTTCGTCACTCTGCAATTCTCTCCTTTCTAATTGTATATACTGTAAAAATCATTTCTCGTATTCTTAGAAACTTGCCTTTCTCAAGCTCTTTTACAGTTGCAGCAAATGATCTGTTTACCTTGTTATAGATAAATTTAATTTATCCACGTTACCTTGTTAAATATAAATCTTCTAAAATTCACATTTGCTTAATCGTAAAACAAAATAAAGGTATTTGCATCTAGTCTGCAAGAATCAACATTGAGTTCCAGGTAGGACCGATTCGAAAACCTGTAGGATGTTTTACATTTGGTTGTTCAAGTGCAGCTGTGAAATCCTTATTCTGTTTCCTAGATACTTCAGTGTGGCTGTTCTCTTTTGGAGAAAAGGGGAACACAGTGCAAGCCCATGTATTTGTTTGAAACGGAATTTCTCGGAATTTATATCAGATTTCATGGTGGTATTTTCGCCACTGATCTACTGTGGGCTGAAATTCTGTGATAGGTAGGCTGGTGATGCTGTATGCCTTGAGTTTCATATATTCCTAATCTCTGTAGGAGTAGTTTAACCAAGCTATGAGCTGTGACTATAGTACTAGTGTATGTATATAACTATATACTATAATGTATAAAATATAATTGAGAAAATACCCTTTACAGATATATTATATGTTATCAAGCAATGGAGATATCATACAGAAGATTTCTGAGTGTTTGCTAACCTCTCCGGTTTTCAAAAACCAGAGAAATTTAAACATTTATTTTTGCAAGGTTTATAGGATGTCAGTAAGGGCTAACAGATAAGAACAAAGATAATTTTGACCCTTGTACAGTTTCGTTTATCAATTCTCAAACGTAGTTATTTTTCCAAAGTTACCTGAGCACTCTTTTTTTTTTCTTTTTTACATTACTACCCCTCTAAACATATTCATTCAAGTTTTTTGGAACTTCCATCAGTTGTTAGGTGATTGATTAATGCTGGGAAATTTCGAGCCAGTACGTTAATAAAGAAAAATACTTCAACATTATGTCTTTATTTTCTCAGGATGCTCAAATATAATAGCCTTACAGTTGTGCAGCGTCTTAGAGAAATTCTTATGAAAATTTTTTAATTTAGATAGTTAGTTTTGCGTTTGGTGGTAACCATCTTTTAGGTATGATAACGTTGGTACCTTACTGCCTCTGCATGAGAAATATGTTTGCCTTAGAGACTGAGAATGAGTCTAAGTTAATAGATATTTTTCAACTGTACTTACATGAGAAAGATTTTCCCCCTGTTAACTTTGGCACAGTCTAGCCTACTTTATGTACTCGAACAACGATTTTATATTGGCTCGTCAAAACACGCCTTATTTTTTAACTCAAATCTCTCTCTCTCTCTCTCTCTCTCTCTCTCTCTCTCTCTCTCTCTCTCTCTCTCTCTCTCTGTTTGAGTAGCCGAGACACAGAGTATCAGTCACTACTTTGGCCTTTGAAATGAATTTCTTCATCCTCTTTCCAACCCTTGTCGGTTGCACATAATAACTACAAGTATTCACGGATACCATAATCCCTGTCATCGTTAAATCCGTAAACAAGTCACGGCAATTTCAGTTGTGAAACATTAGAGCATTTTTACTTCGGCTGGTAACAAATGTTTTTGGGTATTTTGCGTTACCAGACATCTAAGAATGTATTATTTTTTATCGGTCATTCAGGTGTGAAATTAAATTCGAAACCAGGAGACGAAATCGAGCGCAATATTACTTCTCATCAATTCTGCTTTGAGAAGCAAAAAAAAAAAAAAAAAAAAAAAAAGTTTTCAAAATTTAATTTCATTTGAAGGTTTGAATGTCAAATTTCATAAAACTAAAGAAGGAAAAGACATACCAACCGCAAGAGAAAAGTGCTTGTGGAATACTTTAAAACATCGACTAATTGTTTTATGAAAAGTTTTTGACACAAATGAAGAAAGAGAACAAAGTTTATTCTTTTCCTTTGGAACCAGTTCTCAACGGCATGCAGTTGAAATATTTGTAAAAATGTATTTTGTATTGCTTGCTATATCTATTTTGCATCGACCATTCTTGTTCCCATCCAGTAAGAAATATGGTTTTTCCATTTCATATATCGGGGTGGTCATAAAATCATATTTTGATTTTTCTCTCTTACGTATGGCGCAACATTTACAATTAATAGAATGGCTGGAATTTAGAATTTTGAAAATATAATTTTTACTATCACAGGTGGTGATATCTATACTGAACTTTCAAAGTAAATGAAAAAACGAAAGATTGAATTATTGAATGACTTATTATGCTCAAAATGATTCCGCAACTATACCAGACTGCTTCAAGCAATAAGCAGCTTGACAGTATAGTATTCTATTAACATCACCGCGAAAAACAGATTAATTTGCACGAAGCAAAACTTCTTATGTAAACAACATAGGAAAGTCTATCGCTTCATGTGAGAGTAAACACATTTTCTCCCTTCTCTTACACCTTTTGTATTACTATTGCCTGAGTATATCTATATATATATATATATATATATATATATATATATATATATATATATATATATATATATATATATATATATGAATTTCTACCACCAGAAATAAATTCCTCTAATTCTTCATTGGCCGGCCTGAGAGTCGAACGCGGCCCCAGCAGAGTGCTAGCCGAGTACGATATCGACCCGTCCAACGAGGAACTTAGAGAGTACCATATAGGTATATCTATCTATCTGTATATATGTATGTATATATAATATATATATATATATATATATATATATATATATAATTCATATGTATAATATATATATATATATATATATATATATATATATATATATATATATATATATATATATATATATATATATATATATATATATATATGTTTATGTGTGTGTGTGTGTGGTGTTTATGTGTTTATGCGAGTGCGTGTGAATGTGTGTGCCAGAGCGCGTGCAAAATGCGACGAATTTCTGGTTATAACTAAGTTTTGGGGGGATAAGGTTATTTGCTCCGTGCTCTCCTTACCATAACTGTAACCTACAACCGTCGGGAAGTATTTTATTGCTCAGGCCAACAGAGGCAAAATGGACTTTCAAGAAAATGACCCGAACATGTTTCGTACCATGGGATCGATCTCGCATCATTAGCTAACTAGGCGGAAGAGAGAAAAAGATACTGATATCACACAACTAGACAAAGACCTTGCCTTATTTGCAATATTTTGCGAATATTCCCCATCTTTTTGTAGTAACTGAAAGAAGAATTTAACAATTTTTAACATTATCGACATATCCAAATAGAAATATATTTCTGTGACTGTTCGAACCCATATGAATTCACTGAAAGCTTTATGTTTACAAAATTTTGCAATTTTTTAAAACCTGCCGAACAAGTTTCCTTTTTTCCTGCTATTTTTCAACACTAACATTCATTACTAGTTTATACAAGTGCGATGTAATTATTTTGTTTTGTTTTTTCGATACTACAAAGTTTCTGAAAAATGAACGATGAGTGAAGTGAATATTTAATTTTCGAAAATATCGAATTGAAAATACCGGTGCAAACAATTATTTGAAATGAATAGCCAAATGCGTTTTTACTACTTTATCATTATATATGAATTCTAGAAAAACCGCCTCCGTTTTATAAACATTTTTACTTTTATTAGAATAGGAATGAGAACATTCCATCTATCATTCACGTATGAAAAGTATCCTTTCTTCTGTCACACCGACTTTCACTGAAGCTCTTCATTCCACGAAGGTTCTTCCAGGTATGGCCTATCTCTCAGTGTTAGGATAAACTCATGTTGTTTTTGTACCCCGTTTCTCTTAGGTATTTTGGAAAGGGATGTATGCACTAGATTTCCTATATTTAAGTTCTTGGGTCAGAACTATACAAATGACTTTTTTTGTCCCTTAATAAAGGGCAAAGAGCAATATATATATATATATATATATATATATATATATATATATATATATATATATATATATATATATATATATATATATATATATATATAAATATATATATGAAGAAAGGACATTGATCACACTTAAACTGCTCAGTCATGGCCCAACCCCTATGAAAAATAACTTCCATAAAACTTGCCATTCCAATCACGTACTCAACTGTATCCATTTTTGTACTCACCCTACTCGGATGTTGAAGACCCTCCTTTCCAATTGCCTTTTCAACTTATTCATCTCTAGGTCTTCCTCCCCTCTTTCCTCCAGAGGCTTCTGAGTTGTACATTCTTTCCACATGACCGAACCATCTCAAAGCTCTCTGGCCCATCCTTGTACACCACACATTCCACTCCTATTACTTATATCCACATTTCTCACTTTCATTTCTTTTATACCTAAATCCAACATGAACAGTTCCTCTCTTTATTGCTTTTATTACCTTCGAATTAAACCCCTCTCTTCACTTCTAAAGAGGAGAGTTGATTCAATAATACGTTCAATATTTCAGTTATGGAAAAAGTCGTTATATGTGGATAAGTGAAGGACAGACAAGAAAAAGGAGACATTTTCCTCATTTGAAAAAGAAAAATTCGTATGAAAATGTTCATTATAGTTCAAGTGTTAAATTTCAGTTGAAGGCAAAAGAATATTAGTTTAGGTTTACCCATGATTAACATGAAAAGCATAAATGAAGAACAAAGCAATTGAACTGAT
This sequence comes from Macrobrachium rosenbergii, assembly GCA_039081455.1. Classification (NCBI taxonomy): domain Eukaryota; kingdom Metazoa; phylum Arthropoda; class Malacostraca; order Decapoda; family Palaemonidae; genus Macrobrachium; species Macrobrachium rosenbergii. Next base: position 16,729 of record JANJGK010008160.1, read on the forward strand.
AATGAAATAACTAATAAACAGTTGTTCAAGAGAAACAGAACTTTACTGTTATAGCTCCACAGATTTCAATTCCTTTTCTAAATCGGTAGTTAAAGCTGTAGTTGTAAAGTTATGATCCAAAGTCAGAGAAGCAGGAGGAAGAATAAGGAACACAAGATAATCTTGGAGAGAGAGAGAGAGAGAGAGAGAGAGAGAGAGAGAGAGAGAGAGAGAGAGTAGTCATTACAGGGAGGAGAATAACCGTTGAAGTGTTCATTATAGAGGGGAATGCGATTAGAGGGAGATCATAAGAAGCCTATATGTAAGTCTTTTCTTAGGCGAAGGGAGGGTCATCTTCAAGAGTTTCTTCTCTATCATGCTTTGTATTCTTATTCTGGTAAGAGCTTTCCTGCTTTTATCGTTAAATAATGGGGTATTTTATAAATAAGCCGGTTGAGCTGTATTGAGGTGACTGGCTGTTCTAAGGTGCTGTGGTAGTCCCGTGGATTGACCGGTGACAAAATAGAACATTCTGGTTCTCAAGGAAAAAATTGAACAGCAAAGGAGGAAAGGAATAGAGAGAGAGATATAATTCTACTGGGCTTCATAATAAAAGGCATTTGTAAGAATATATCAGCGTATGAATGTGGAAATTTGATCGAGCTATTTCAAAGGTAATTTGGATAATGTATAGATTCTCAAGTGCAACTTTTCTGGTCCTGATGCATAAAACGTGTACCCATCTGGATGGAAAAGCAAAGACTGTTAATGGCACACTTCCTTTTGATCATAAAATAGGGTACCACTTCTTTTTTCCCCAGTAGCTAGTGCAATATAGCCAGTTTGTGAGTTCTATTCTACTGCCATCTTAGCAAATATGTTATGTTCCAATTTTTGGTGGTATTTTATACACACACACAAACACACACACACACATAAATATTATATATATATATATATATATATATATATATATATATATATATATATATATATATATATATATATATATATATATATATATATATATATATATATATATATATATATATATGTATATAATGATAAACCGCTTGGTAAAAAGTGGGAATATGCATAACTATAACTATTTCAAGTCCATTACAGTTAGAATACAATAAGTAAGATAATCCAAAATGAAAACCAGCTGTGTTTAAACTAAGTCTCCTTTGTCTTGTCAGTCATAAATAAGAATTTAGTACTAATAATGTAAAGCTATATTTAAGGAAGTGTGAAACAAGTTGTGTCTTTATGCGCATATGACAGGTAATGCTGATCTCTCACCTTTTTTCTCTCTGTTTCGTTTTGCCATTAAAATAGAATTTACCTCACATTAAGATTTTTCTTTCTAAATGCTAAGTCTTTGGGACTGACACAATTGAAAAACAGCAGTAGCTGACAATAAAAATAAAAGAAATGGAAAAGTCTTTAACTTTCGGGAGGTTGCAAATACCATTGACAAGGATTCTGGAAATGGCCCGCATTCTCTTTCACAATCCGCCCTCTTTCACTACAGGAAAGAATACCTTTTTGACCAGGAGGAGCTGTGAGTCTCTCTCTCTCTCTCTCTCTCTCTCTCTCTCTCTCTCTCTCTCTCTCTCTCTCTCTCTCTCTCTCTCTCTTTTAGTAACTTATAAAGTGAAAAGTAAACCAGGAAAATAAAATCTACATCCTAAGATTATCATAAACAGATTACACTTGATACATAAATAAATTTATAGGTTCCTCTGGTTCATACCTACAGCTTTGATTTCATGGCATTAGATTAGAATAATGAAGCAAGTTGTTTACCTTAAGAGAAAGGAATTCTTGGTTCTCTCACACTAAAATTCAGAAGATTATTCATTTATACATATATATATATATATATATATATATATATATATATATATATATATATATATATATATATATAATGATAAACCGCTTGGTAAAAAGTGGGAATATGCATAACTATAACTATTTCAAGTCCATTACAGTTAGAATACAATAAGTAAGATAATCCAAAATGAAAACCAGCTGTGTTTAAACTAAGTCTCCTTTGTCTTGTCAGTCATAAATAAGAATTTAGTACTAATAATGTAAAGCTATATTTAAGGAAGTGTGAAACAAGTTGTGTCTTTATGCGCATATGACAGGTAATGCTGATCTCTCACCTTTTTTCTCTCTGTTTCGTTTTGCCATTAAAATAGAATTTACCTCACATTAAGATTTTTCTTTCTAAATGCTAAGTCTTTGGGACTGACACAATTGAAAAACAGCAGTAGCTGACAATAAAAATAAAAGAAATGGAAAAGTCTTTAACTTTCGGGAGGTTGCAAATACCATTGACAAGGATTCTGGAAATGGCCCGCATTCTCTTTCACAATCCGCCCTCTTTCACTACAGGAAAGAATACCTTTTTGACCAGGAGGAGCTGTGAGTCTCTCTCTCTCTCTCTCTCTCTCTCTCTCTCTCTCTCTCTCTCTCTCTCTCTCTCTCTCTCTCTTTTAGTAACTTATAAAGTGAAAAGTAAACCAGAAAATAAAATCTACATCCTAAGATTATCATAAACAGATTACACTTGATACATAAATAAATTTATAGGTTCCTCTGGTTCATACCTACAGCTTTGATTTCATGGCATTAGATTAGAATAATGAAGCAAGTTGTTTACCTTAAGAGAAAGGAATTCTTGGTTCTCTCACACTAAAATTCAGAAGATTATTCATTTATACATATATATATATATATATATATATATATATATATATATATATATATATATATATATATATAATGATAAACCGCTTGGTAAAAAGTGGGAATATGCATAACTATAACTATTTCAAGTCCATTACAGTTAGAATACAATAAGTAAGATAATCCAAAATGAAAACCAGCTGTGTTTAAACTAAGTCTCCTTTGTCTTGTCAGTCATAAATAAGAATTTAGTACTAATAATGTAAAGCTATATTTAAGGAAGTGTGAAACAAGTTGTGTCTTTATGCGCATATGACAGGTAATGCTGATCTCTCACCTTTTTTCTCTCTGTTTCGTTTTGCCATTAAAATAGAATTTACCTCACATTAAGATTTTTCTTTCTAAATGCTAAGTCTTTGGGACTGACACAATTGAAAAACAGCAGTAGCTGACAATAAAAATAAAAGAAATGGAAAAGTCTTTAACTTTCGGGAGGTTGCAAATACCATTGACAAGGATTCTGGAAATGGCCCGCATTCTCTTTCACAATCCGCCCTCTTTCACTACAGGAAAGAATACCTTTTTGACCAGGAGGAGCTGTGAGTCTCTCTCTCTCTCTCTCTCTCTCTCTCTCTCTCTCTCTCTCTCTCTCTCTCTCTCTCTCTCTCTCTCTCTCTTTTAGTAACTTATAAAGTGAAAAGTAAACCAGGAAAATAAAATCTACATCCTAAGATTATCATAAACAGATTACACTTGATACATAAATAAATTTATAGGTTCCTCTGGTTCATACCTACAGCTTTGATTTCATGGCATTAGATTAGAATAATGAAGCAAGTTGTTTACCTTAAGAGAAAGGAATTCTTGGTTCTCTCACACTAAAATTCAGAAGATTATTCATTTATACATATATATATATATATATATATATATATATATATATATATATATATATATAATGATAAACCGCTTGGTAAAAAGTGGGAATATGCATAACTATAACTATTTCAAGTCCATTACAGTTAGAATACAATAAGTAAGATAATCCAAAATGAAAACCAGCTGTGTTTAAACTAAGTCTCCTTTGTCTTGTCAGTCATAAATAAGAATTTAGTACTAATAATGTAAAGCTATATTTAAGGAAGTGTGAAACAAGTTGTGTCTTTATGCGCATATGACAGGTAATGCTGATCTCTCACCTTTTTTCTCTCTGTTTCGTTTTGCCATTAAAATAGAATTTACCTCACATTAAGATTTTTCTTTCTAAATGCTAAGTCTTTGGGACTGACACAATTGAAAAACAGCAGTAGCTGACAATAAAAATAAAAGAAATGGAAAAGTCTTTAACTTTCGGGAGGTTGCAAATACCATTGACAAGGATTCTGGAAATGGCCCGCATTCTCTTTCACAATCCGCCCTCTTTCACTACAGGAAAGAATACCTTTTTGACCAGGAGGAGCTGTGAGTCTCTCTCTCTCTCTCTCTCTCTCTCTCTCTCTCTCTCTCTCTCTCTCTCTCTCTCTCTCTTTTAGTAACTTATAAAGTGAAAAGTAAACCAGGAAAATAAAATCTACATCCTAAGATTATCATAAACAGATTACACTTGATACATAAATAAATTTATAGGTTCCTCTGGTTCATACCTACAGCTTTGATTTCATGGCATTAGATTAGAATAATGAAGCAAGTTGTTTACCTTAAGAGAAAGGAATTCTTGGTTCTCTCACACTAAAATTCAGAAGATTATTCATTTATACATATATATATATATATATATATATATATATATATATATATATATATATATATATATATATATATATACATGTGTGTGTGTATTTTCCTTTACTATGGAAGCCATATTATGAATATTTCATCCATAGCAATTCACTGTTATCGGAACAGGAACTGGAATAAAAGTTTAGAGATTTAGGGGTCGAGATTATGTAACATCTGACACACGATAACCTCTTTCAATCTTCTTTAATGGTCCACGTAGAAATACGCATCTATGGCATCGGAATTCCAAGATCCTCAGGAGATATTCATTTGTTTTCATTCGTCTGGCGAAGACGGACTCCATCATTTGACCTTTGAACTGACCGCTGCTCTCGAAAACAATTCGTATAGATTCTAGTCTACACGATGGTTCGAATTATTTATTTGATTAGAGGTAGTTGAATTAGGTCTTCATTTTTCCCTTGAGCGTTTGTGTTGAATTGTTTTCTCAGAAGGAGGTTCTCCTGTGAAACTTGTATTAGACTGATCACAGTCTAGACGGGGAATTATACATGTATCACCGACGTCTTTGGGATTTTTCTTTTTCGTTGAACAATAACAAAAGCTTTATCGATACTGTAGGATGGCAAAAAGCAAAGGGATTGACACACCATCTGTATTGTCTTAACTTTTAATGCTGTCCAGGTAAGGGATTTTTTTTTACTGTATCTATAGGTAAGATAGAGGAATATATGTTAAAGGGAAAAAAATACATTTTCTCTAAATGCAATTTATAACAAATTAAAAGAGCCAAAATTCCTTAAACAGAGTCATCTGAATGTCAATGTACCGGGTTTGTGGTTGTTGCAGTAATATATAATATATGTTATATATATATATATATATATATATATATATATATATATATATATATATATATATATGTATATATACAGAGAGAGAGAGAGAGAGAGAGAGAGAGAGAGAGAGAGAGAGAGAGAGAGAGAGAGAGTCCTAATAATTGTAACATGTTTATTCTTCTATAATGTTAACGTTATCATGTACATGCAATTAGTTATGCGTTTCTCGATTCAGTGACTTGATAATTGTTAATCAAACCATGTTAATTACAAAGCTTCATTAATTTTTTCATTCGTAAAATCTTAAGTTCAACAAATACGTGAAGATCACTCGAGCATTTTCAAAGCGTTTATAATCACAAAGACATTATCTGTATCCATGGTGACGTCACGCTTCAAATGGCAGCTGTGTGTACCGAATGAAATTATAATCTTCAGGGAAATCTGGTCTCAAAATTTATAGTCGATTCATCTAAATCAATTTTCATTAAACCGTTATGACGAGTATTGCAGAATAATTATATTAATATTTTGATGTATTACTTTTATCCATTATTTATATGTACAGTGACTAATAGGCGAAAAAATCAAGTACGGCATGACTGGAAAATTACATATAAGTAATTAATATTGATTTATATTCACATTAATCGTGTTGTCTTTTGCTATGCCTGTTATGTAGATGAAAGACCTATAACACACTTTTAAATGCATAATATTTTAAAAGCTTCAGTTTATTTTTTTGTTACTTGATCGGTTCTCATTTTTTGGGCAAGTTAAGCACACACACATATAATTTATATACATATATATATATTTATTTATTTATATATATATGTGTGCGTGCGTGTGTATGTTTGTGTGTGTGTGAGCATATCATAGCCTTCGAGTTCTATGTCAGTTTCTAAGAAAGAGACTGCAAGCCCCATACCTATTATTTTGATCCCATATAACAGCTAATCACTCATATCTGGGTTGATTGATAGGCGTCAAATCTGGATTAAACCTTGGCCCTTGGAAAGTCAAGCCCAGCACTACATATTTATAATTTCGGGTTTAGTCCTAACCTTGTTAATTCTCCCCGAACATGTGCCTTTTTTTCTAACTGACACCACCTCTAATGATCCATCTTCAGTGAGGCGCTACAGTAGGAGTTAAAGCGAACTTTCATTATCTCTGATCAACATGACTTTCAAATTTCCTAATTAAAAACCCTTCAGGAACGTGAAGGTGCGGACATGACACGAAATTAATTAAGATTCTTACTTCGTTGTTTTCTTGTCTTTTCCATCGATTTGCTGTAAAATGAAAGTTGCGTGGTTGAAACCCTCGAGATTTAAAAAGATGATTTCCAATGGCATAATTATACAGTATATCTTAGAATTAGGAACACCAGCACGCGTGAGTTAGTGGGAAAGAGAATTATGCGTCTAGACACCTTTCGTCTTTGGCACTGTCAAGAAAACTCTCTCTTGGAAGAAGTGAAAATGTTGCGTACTGAAACTAACGTGCAGATAAAATTACAAGAATTTCCTTATCCGGGGACTGAGATTTTTTTCCCCCGTTTCAACTAGGGCAGGATTTTCGTTGTACAAACATGATTTTCATTGGTCTGGGTAATTGGCCATAAGTACTTTTCACAGTAGGTTTTACAAGTGGCTAAACAAGAAAAACTTTTACTGCTCTTAGTCGATATAGGGTGCCTGTCTAAGATTCTCTTACAAAATATGATATGTTTCATTAACATAACATTCTCACCTGGCATTATTTTTTATATGTTGCATTATATCTTATCTTATGATAATATACTTTGAAGAATAATATTGCCTGGAAACTTTCCTGTCAGTATTCTAAAATTAAATATCTGGGTAATGAAACAATATATGTATATATATATATATATAGATATATATATATATATATATATATATATATATATATATATATATATATATATATGTATTTATATATATATATATATATATATATATATATATATATATATATATATATATACTGTATATATATATATGTATATATATATATATATATATATATATATATATATATATATATATATATATATATATATATATATATATATATATATATATATATATATATAATGTTAACTTCATCACATACACAATTGTTCTGTGCATTAGTAGAATTACTAACAAGACCTCATTCAAACTGGATGGTATCTAATGGAGTATTTGTGCAAGAAAGCTTGCAACTTTTTCTGAATAAATACTTCATTAGATAACATCCAGTTTGAATGAGGTCCTTTTAGTAATATATATATATATATATATATATATATATATATATATATATATGCTCGTATATATATATATATATATATATATATATATATATATATATATATATATATATATATATATATATATATATATATATATATATATATGTGTACTGTATATATATATATATATATATATATATATATATATATATATATATATATATATATATTTCATTAACTTATGTATCTTCGTATATCTGACTTCAAAACAGGAAAGCAAGCACTTTGAATTATGACTGAAATTTTCGGGCAAGCAACAAAATATTTGTTCGTTACAAAAAAATTGCGCAACGTATCTATAAAAATCTAAATAAAATATCCCTTATTCATAGCACTTAGACAACACAGTCTACACGAGAAGGCTAAAAAAAAAAAAAATAATTTCATGTTAAAACAATCACGGTCCTTATTTCTGTTCATAAGAATTGATAGAAGGGCTTCGAACCAAGTTTCTCGCTTTAATGAAGACAACTGTATCACATTCTTCGCCCCTTGCCTCTTTTTTCGAACCTAAAAGGCATCCCACATTCACAGCAATTCACACGAAACATTCTGATGGAAAAACTCCTGCTCGCAAATAAGAAAACCTTTGAAGGATGTCTTAATCACAAGATCTTTTCTGCGATTCTCCTTAGAGCTTCTGTAAAGCCTCTAGTTTGAGCTCCCTGGTAACAATAATGAAGGCGGCATCCCCGAGGCATTGTCTTTTAATCTTGGTGGGGCCTTATTTGCTCGAGCAGGTGCCTACATCTGTTTGTATCATCTCGAAAGACTGAGCTACGCTGAACTGAATAGATATTTTTTAACCCCCAAAATGGCTCCTGGTTTCGTATTTTAAAATTTTTTTTTTTGGAATACTCGCATTTCATATAACAGAATCCATCATATCAATTTTGACTTGTGCGACCGCTAGAATATTCAGATTGTTTTCTGAAACTTAATTTTATTTTCATGTTGCCTAATAATTTTGAATTTTTTTCCACATATGAATACATTAATATAATGTAAAATTCTCCTTTTTCATTGTCAACTATCTTAAAACTCCTCTGCTTTTGTAGCTCAGGTCAATTTTTCCTGGTTGTTCCTTCTCTTTTTCCGATCAAGAGCTGTGCTCTTTTTGTATATCCTGGTTTGTGAAGCAGTAGTAAGTCCTTCCCCTTCCTAAGACGACCAGATAACTCTTTATACCACGCATATCGGAAATCCTTTTTGTATTGTTTATTCAACACTAATGCAACAGAAAACTCTTCATGTTAGCTATCAGTTATTGACTTATGTAATATTCGATAAGAGAAATATCGAGAACAGCATAAATAATCGTTAAATACGTAAAGTACAGAACATCGGAATGTTTTTTCCTGATATTAGATACACAGAATTACATAAAATTAAACTAAAATATTTATATCACTGCCAAAGTACCAAGAGCCATATTAGGCAAAGTTAATTTTAATCTTTTTTTACAAAGGAAACACTTTGAAAGATAATTCACAGTCATGGATTTATAATGCTGTTATTCGAAATTCACTTTAGCCGGTATCAGGGAGCAATTATTAATAGCTTCTATGAAAAAAGAATTCGTAATGTTACAGTGATAAAGTTTGATAACAGAAAACGGGCCAAAGTTAGTGAGTTAGTCAAACTCTCACAACTTGGCCGCTAAGTCTTCGAAACGGCACCTCTTCTACGAGTATTTACGAAAGTGCATCTGTTGTTGCGAGTCAACACTTTTTTCCCCTGCGATGATGTAACCATCTATTTTCGATCGAACTAGCACAGTAAGTAAGAGACAGAGACACAGATAGAGTTTAACGACCATGTTATTTATAATGGATTCTGTTACATGAAATACAATGATTCCAAAATAATTATTTGCAAAATACGAAACACAGAACCATTTTAGAGGATAAAAAGCATCTGTTCAATTCAGGAGATATATATATATATATATATATATATATATATATATATATATATATATATATATATATATATATATATTATATACTCTATATATATATATATTTATATATACTCTATATATATATATATATATATATACTATATATATAATATATATATATATATATATATATATATATATATACATTTATATATACTCTATTATATATATATATATATATATATATATATATATATATATATATATATATATATATTTATTTTTGAGTGTAGTATGAATGTATGTACGTATCTGTGTGAACGTACGATTATATTGCCTCAGAAAATAGCTGTTATTAAGTTCAGGGTAAAACGATATGTTCCGGTCTTGAGCTTCAAGTACAATCGCTCGGCATTACAGGGATTAGGGAGCAGCGTCTGAGATTATCAGATTGGAGTAAACAATTAAAAGTGTCAGCTTTGACGACTGAAACTCAACATTATAACGGAGGCTGTATTGACATAAGCGATGCTTGTTCCACTTTCAGTTATATGAAGCTACTTCGTTGTAAGTACTTGGCTGATTTTGGAATAAAGGAAATGCGTGTCTTTTTTTTTTAATCCTATAATAGTTTTTATTTATTAACCTCAGGGTCGTAAATTTTTTGTTTGTGTGGTGGTTTTATTTTTTGCTTCTTTCTTTCAAACCATTTCGAACGAAAAATTGGATATGCATTTCGTTCACGTTAGATGAATTAAATTCATTCAGGTCTTGGAAAACGCAATTAGATACTTCACTGCACATTAAAGGGCAAATTCTTCCGATTCTGCATCTCTCTCTCTCTCTCTCTCTCTCTCTCTCTCTCTCTCTCTCTCTCTCTCTCTCTCTCTCTCTTGGACACTGATAATTTTTTCATTTAGATATACGTAATGGCCAAAGTCCTTTGTCAGAATTTGTGCATACATGAAAATGAATACCGGTAAGAGCAGTTTAGGTTTAGCATCGAACATTCATTTCACATAAATAAATATTAAAGTTATATACTGAATACATAAAAATTCTCCGATGATAAATTAGCCCAAGATTTAAAAATCTATGATTCTGAGGAAAACAGCTTATAGTTATTTTGAAATCTATTCATAACTGCAATTTAATATTCCTGCAAGGGCCAGCCAAAGCGAAGGTATGATTTATTTTATTCGGTTTTCAAACAAAAATGAACTCTCACCTCACCTCTCTGCCTAAGAAGAGAGAGAGAGAGAGAGAGAGAGAGAGAGAGAGAGAGAGAGAGAGAGAGAGAGAGAGAGAGAGAGAGAGAGAGAGAGAGATTAGGGAGGAGCGTGAGACTGTATGGTTCATGAATTCGATTGCCTCAAAGTTTCTCTAATTCGACTTCTTCAAGAATATCCAATTGCTGCATCACAGCCGAAAGTTCCAAGTCTGCTGACGCGGCAGAAGTTTTCATTTATGAAGGGGGGGAGAGAGAGAGAGAGAGAGACCCTTCACTCTGCTTTTCTCTCTCTTTCTAACTAATATGACTTCACACTAGTTTTCGGAAGAGCCAAGAGAATGAGTGTTTTACATTTCGATATATGTATAACCTTTTAACTT